>CM037851.1:158783630-158872516 GCA_021234595.1 Delia radicum | reverse complement strand
TGATAGAAAACTCATACATATTATTTTTCTAAATTGATGTTGTCGTCATACATTTCTCTAAATTTTATGTTTTTTTTTTTTTAAATCAAATCCGAAAGCTCTTAAAAAATCACCAGTTACAATTTAATAGAACCATTTTCCGGATTAAATTATACCCTCTTATATTTGCGGAAAATATCTCATCATATATAATTTTATATAAACTTTTTTACACGGGCTGTTAAGAAATTAATTGTCAAAATCGGTAAAAAACAATAAATTTTTTCGTTTATTTCAATACTCAATGTAATAAAAAATGTTTTGTTTTAAATATAAAATTTTAACTGAATATTTTAATTAATACCGAAAGTCCGTTTTTTTTTGTGTTTATTTCGTTTATGGAATAACAGACAGAAAAATTAAAAAATATATTTTTTTTGGTAATTTAACAATATATTCAATTGAAACAACTTTACGGATTAACTTTTTAAATAACTGTTGAATTTTAAGGAAAAGTTCTTGTGAGTGAATTTTTTAACAAACAAAAAAAAAATCTATTCAAAATCAAATATGCATCGGGTGCTTAACGTGTTAATGGATAATTGGATACATGGAGTAATGGATACGTGTTAATGGATACATATTTCCATTACCTATTGATATAAATACATTATAGCACACGTAAAAATAAGTAGCAATAAAAATTTAACCTAAAAACTGAAAAAGAAAAAAATGTCAAAACATAACCGGTAATAACTACGGTATTTATACAGCTATGGGGTCGTGTTATACCTTAAATGAAAGCTATATATCTTATACACAAATTATTGACCACATAACGTATACTTAATAAGGGTAATTTTGAACAGAAATAGACTTTTTCATAAAAGAACAAGAAAAAAAAAACGTACAAAAAAATACAAAATTTTAAGCTGGGTTTTAATGGGTTAATTAAATGTAGAGATTATATAGACATAAATTTTACCATTGCCATATTCAGCGTTGAAATATTAATCGATGGACCAACTTTCATCAATTTTAAAGAGGGCTGCTAAACTTTATTTAAGCTTTTTTTATTACTGGGTTAGTTCTTAACCAATTTTCGACTTTTTAGTTTTTTTTGAGAACATAATTTTGTCTATATATTGATAAATTTATCATCTGGAATAAAAACAATTACGAAAACTGAAAAACATGTCAAAACTCAACTTGTAAGAACAACGGTGTTTATACAGCTTTGAGGTCGTATTATTATTATACCTTAAATGAAAGCTTAATATCTTGTCCACAAATTATTTACCACTTAACGTAACCGTAACGTAAGGGTAATTTTTTTTTTTTTTAAAGAGAGGCAACACTCAGGAAATACTTCCTATATTTAGTGTGTTGCTTTCTTTGGAAAGGGATAGTATAGAGATGAAAGGTGGGGAAAGATGAAGGGCTTCAGACATGGCAACACTGTAATTGCGCGAGATGATAAGTCTTAGAACAGTTGTTGCTCGCCACCTGATGGAGAGTTGGCGAACTTATTGAAGCTTTTTGGTTCATAGCCCTGATTCATTATTTTACTTCGGTGGGGTTAATTGCTATGGGAACACCGATGGTGGACATTGCGATACGTATGAGGGATAGAAAAAACTCATACATATTATTTTGATGTTGCCGGCACCGGGAATCGAACCCGGGAACTTCTGTGTAAAAGTCCAACGCGCTAACCATTACACCACATAATTAGTCTTTTTCGTAAAAAAAATATGAAAGAAACGTAGAAAAAAATACAAAATATAAAGCTGGTTTGCAATGGGTTAATTAAATGCAGACATATTATAACTGTTTGGAAAGATATTTAAATTACCTTTCTGGAGGTGCTTAAATTGTTCAGAAATTCCAGTTCAGCTTTTTAGAAAATTGCAACTTCGAACTCCACGATACCGCAATCAATCGATTTCAATCGATTTCCGGCACGAATTTTCTTTATTCGATTGTCTCCTAATTTGATACACTATATTATTTTTATATAGAAAGTAAGAAAAAAAGCCAGACCCATATTTTCCTAAAAATCGCATTTTGAAAAATGTCCACACAACCAAGAACACCTCTAAGGTACATATTAGTTTGGCAGCAATGCGTCCAAACGCATTTGATTTTCCCGCCTTACCTCCCCCTTACAGAAAATACTAAATACTCTTGAAAGAAAACATGTGCAATTTCTCTTGGCCAACACCATAGTCAACACTCATCCATACGAATGCTATATGCAAATTGTGTATGTCTGTCTATTCGATGTCTTATGAAAATTGTGACGTGTTCGCGCCAATATTTATGTGCATATAAAACCTGCTGTGTTTTGCATGTATTTTTTATGAGAATTTAATTTAAATAAATTGTTTTATTATTTATACTCAACATGTATAATTAACCTTGTCTAGGGTATCATCACTTAGCCAATGGGCGAATTTGTTTGCTAGTGCTGCCGCTGCACAATATCATCTTTGTCTATGGCCACAATGTTGATGGCACCTTTTTGAAACACAAGTGATTGACATGCGTTTTTGTTATTTTATATTGTTTTTCTTTTTTGATTATTTCTACATTTCAATCTTATTTTCTATTTTTAATTTAAATGCAAACGCACTGCAACCGAAATAAATGCACAGAAAATTATTAAATTCACATGCCGTGAGAAATCAAAACGAAAACACTAATCAGCTGTTTTTGTTGACTTTCGTTTGTTTACATGTGGTGAGTTAAATACACTGTTGCCAACTTTATTTCTAAAAAAATTTCGATAAAAAATCGCTAGAAAGTAGCTACAGCGTTATAGTTATAGCGGATTTACATTTATAAAAATTTTCAGTAGATTTCAGTTTAAAATTCGATTCGAAATCAGAATCGTTTACATTAGGAAATTTCACAGCTGATTGGATTTCGATTGTACCCCAAATTTTTTTATATAAACAAACTAACCTTACAAAATAACCAAAACTAAAAAAATTCCAAAATATATTTTATTCAATGGCGGAACACACAATTTATGTATACACAAAAAAAATCTAGGGGCACATTTATCAAAAAAGGGTATAATATTACCAAGTATAGTAGGAGCATTTCAACTAATAACTATTTTCAGTACAGTTTGCCAATCAACTTAGGAAAATGTATTGTTCAAAAATATAATGACATTTAACTACAAAAACTTGGTAATTCTTTCTTTTTTTATTTTTGACTATTAAGCAAAAAATCCTAATAAAATTATACCTTATATTTCATAAGAATTCCTAGATAGTTTAATAAATTTTCCCATATATTTATATCAAAAATGCTGTACTTTTTGTTATTAACAATTATTTTATTATTAAAATATAAAAAATATGACAAATATTAAATATTACCTCTACTAATAAATTAACACCACCTTCACATTATCACTAAGAATAAAAATACGCCATCCAATTTCCTTTTTGCAATGATTTAGAACTAAAAAAATATAAATAAAATTAGTGTTAGAATTCAGATGTTTAATAAATAACTAAAATGAACTTACTTACTTTTTAACAGATTTTAGTTCCGACTACTTTAACCACATATTAAATTTGATTTAATATTTGTATTTACGTCAAAATAATGCTTAATTAATATTTTACACACATTTTATTTAAATGAGATAAAACGTTTTTATGAAGCATTACTAGCTTTAACACTTATGTGCAAGAAATGACCTATTATCTGTTATGTTTATCCATATATATTTTGTTACATTTTACCAAGTGATGCTTGAGACACGTATTTTTTTATTCGCTTAATTGTTTTTACTTTTCAAGTTATATTTAAATTTATAATACTGGCAAGGAAATAAATGAACTAAAAACAGCTAAGAAAATCTTCAAGACTATAAAAATTGCTAGATTTGCCCCTAATAGCTTATAGAGAACTCCCACAGAAAAGTTAATCTACTAAAAAAACAAGATTAACTGCTTAAACAAGCACTAAACAAGTCGATTAAACAATTCTTTAATATTTTTGATTAACAGTTAATCCAACTTTTCCTTTGCTTACAATTGAACAAATTTGCATCTAATATAATTTCGGTTGGCAACGCTCAAAAACATACATACAAAGTCAAATAAATATTTTCGCTGCCACGTACAAATTTTGGAGCTGAAGTCAAAATTTTGGCTAATGTCGACATTTTCCTTCTTCCTTTTACACCGGATCAATATCGTCAACACCTTGACATTTTAACTTGATAGCTAGGAATCTGTCAAGTTAAATTTTTAACTGTCAAAAAATACATATATAAACGAGGGACGTTAAAAAAGTGTATTAACGTTAATCGATTAGATTAATTTCGCTGTCTAAACTCCATATTAAACATATTTTATCACACTATGACCTACTAACGTATCTCCAATAAACCAAAGTTTAGGGCTTAACCATGTCTTCAATGTCAAATCTATATGAAAATATCCTTAAACTCTGGTTTAATTGAAAAGTTACTCGGCCTAAATGCGTTTAAAAATCGTTAGCTGTGTCTAGAAAATAGCTAATTTGGCATCAGTGGTTAAATATGGTGGTGGTTAAATATAGGTTCGTGCAAATCAGAGATGGAAAATTGAATTTTTGAAGAAAAAAAAAGACTGAATTAGTTTGTATGTTACGTTCCGTGACGAATTTAACAATTTTCACGGCTGTTTCAAAATGTTTGTAGTAAAAATTGTCAGTTGTTTTTACTGCGTTTGTTAATTGTTTTTCAACAGTAAAAAACAACTAAACTTTTTTTCGCCTTTTCAACTGAATTTACAGTTGTATTAACTGTCATTTTAAGTAGATTCTACGGCAAAACTTTCTTGAATAGTTTTAATAAAATTTTTTTTACACAAAATACCATGTGGTAATAGATTAAAGAACAAAATCAGAAAATTATGCAATTATATTGCTATATACCGGATACCTGAAAAGAAAAACGGACTTAAGGTACCAATACACTGGCAATATTTTTATGTATTTAATCTATTACAACATAAGGTAATAGAATAAATATACAAAACGAGAAGATGAGCAATAATATTGCTAGTGTATGCAAGTTTATTTCAAATAAATTTATTTTTATTTGAAATATAAGTAAATAATGCCATTTAATAGAAAAAAGTTGAAATCGAATCAAATAAAACTTTAAAACACATGAAAATAATGTCATAAATTTCAATTTCACTGATTTGAAATCACGTCCGGGTTCGTAAATAGGGTTAGTTCTGCAGATTGACTTTATTATTGAATATTGTATAGTTTTAAATTTTTAGTCTAAACATCTTAGGTGTTATTATTCTGCGTATAGGTACCAATACACTATCAATATTATTGTACAATATGTGTTGTAATAGCTTAAATAAGTGCGCACCGGTAGGCTAGGTGGTAGCGTGCTGGCTTATCTGTGCGGGGGTCGTGGGTTCGATTCCCACCAGAGGCACTGGTCTGTTTTCGCTACAACGCGCCGAAGGCCATAGTAGCTAGTGCTCGGTTAGGGTAATAGTATATAATTTGTAATTATATGATTATTAATTAATAAAATAAAAAAACGCTTAAATAACAACATCAAAATATTGCGCAATAACATTACTTTATTAATATTAATATATATTTTTGGCCTTCAAAGCTTCATATTACGGAACTAAATAAATCCGTTTCCGTTACTCAAATACCAGCTATTAAAAAAACATAAAAGTAGGCAACTCTAAAATTAAGTTATCGTTTATTCTCTTCCATTCTTATTAGAACACCATTTATATTGTACTAACTTCTTCAGTTCTAATTAGTCGTCTGGTACGTGCGTGTCTTGTTTTAAAATGCTCTCGCGAAAGTTTAAGAAAAATTGTAAAAAATATCGAAAAAATCGAAGTATATTAAAGAAAATGTGTGTAAAATGTAAATTTAATTGTAATCAATAAGAGTTTATAAAAATATAAGCAAAAAATATGATGAAAATTGTGTTTTTAAGGTTGCAAAATATTTCATAGTTTACTGTAGTGTTCGTGTTTGCAAAATGTCGGTAAGAAAAAAAAACGCGATCGTTTGTTAGAGTGTGTTTTGTGAGTGTTTGTAAAGAAGTAAAAGTAAATAAAAAAGTCTAAAGAGTACCTCTCTCTTGTGAGTTGAAAAAAATTAAAAAGCCAAATTAAGAGAAAAATAAAATATGAGTAAATATATATAGTAAATTTTATAAAATTGGCTTATTTTTAATTGAGAGAAAAATATTATATATGTGTGCATAAATATTGAAGTGCCGCCCACAGCCCTACTTTGTTCATAATGGTACGTACATTATTTTCTTAATATTATTTCGATTTTCACATATTTTTCGGCATACCTAAATAAAGTTTAGCGGCGGGACCCCAAAATTGATAGAGTTTCGCCAATCGAACAATAATGTCTTCGCTAAATATATTTTATGATAAATGTGGCTACGCCTGTTGAAGGGGCTCGACTACACACAAGAAAATCTAGGCGGACATTTATCAAAAAAAGGGGTATAATATTACTGCTAAACTCTACACCTTTTGCAATTGTTAATGAGTAAATATCAATTGAAATTCAGAAACTCATCAATTGTAATTCAGAAAATAACAATTGCTATTCAGAAAATATCACTTGAAATTCAGAATACATTTCATATCAATTAAAATTTCATTTGAAATTCAGAAAATATCAACTGAAGTTTAAATTTCAATTTGAAAAAATATCAATAGAAAATTGAAATTTATAAAATATTAATTGGAATTCAGAATATCCATTTGACATTCAGAAAACATCATTTGAAATTCCGACAATATCAATTGAAATTTAGAATTTCCATTTGAAATTCCGAAAATATCAATTGAAAATCAGATTTTTCATTTGAAATTCATTCAATATCAACTGAAATTCATTAAATATCAATTGAAATTTTGAATTTCCATTTGAAATTCCGAAAATATCAATTGAAATTCAGAAAATAGCAATTGAAATTCAGAAAACATTATTTGAAATTCAGACAATATCAATTTAAATTCAGAAACTCATCAATGGTAATTCAGAAAATATCAATTGAAATTCAGCAAATATCAATTAAAGTTTTGAATTTAAATTTGAAATTCAGAAACTATCAATTGAAAATCAGATTTTCCATTTGAAATTCATAAAATATTAATTGAAATTCAGAATAGCCATTTGACATTCAGAAAACATCATTTGAAATTCAGACAATATCTATTGAAATTCAAAAACTCATCAATTGCAATTCAGAAAATATTAATTGATATTCAGAAAATTTCAATTGAAATTCAGAAAATATCACTTGAAATTCAGAATACATTTCATATCAATTAAAATTTCATTTGAAATTCAGAAAATATCAACTGAAATTTAAATTTCAATTTGAAATTCAGAAAATATCAATTGAAATTTATAAAATAAAAATTGAAATTCATTATATACATTTGACATTCAGAAACCATCATTTGAAATTCCGACAATATCAATTGAAATTTAGAATTTAAATTTGAAATTCAGAAAATATCAATTGAAAATCAGATTTTCCATTTGAAATTCATTCAATATCAACTGAAATTTAGAATATGCATTTGATATTCAGAAAATATCAATTGAAATTCAGGAAATACCAATTGAAGTTCAGAAAATATCATTTGAAATTCAGACAATATCAATTAAAATTCAGAAACTCATTCATTGTAATTCAGAAAATAACAATTGATATTCAGAAAATATCAATTGAAATTCAGTAAATATCAATTGAAATTCAGAAAATATCACTTGAAACTCAGAATACATCAATTGAAATTCAGAAAACATTTCATATTAATTACATTTTCATTTGAAATTCAGAAAATATCAATTGAAAATCAGATTTTCCATTTGAAATTCATAAATATTAATTGAAATTCATAATATCCATTTGAAATTCTGAAAATATCAATGGAAATTTAGAAAAAAGCAATTGAAATTCAGAAAACATCATTTGAAATTCAGACAATATCAATTGAAATTCAGAACCTCGTCAATGGTTATTAAAAAATAACAATTGATATTCAGAAAATATCAATTTGAAATTCATTAAATATCAACTGAAATTCAGAATATGCATTTTATATTCAGAATATATCAATTGAAAGTCAAAAACTCTTCAATTGTAATTCAGAAAATATCAATTGAAATTCAGAAAATATCACTTGAAATTCAGAATACATCAATTGAAATTCAGAAAACATTTCATATCAATTACAATTTCATTTGAAATTTAGAAAATTCCAATTGAAATTTAGAATTTAAATTTGAAAATATCAATTGAAAATCAGATTTTTCCATTTGAAATTCATAAAATATTAATTGAAATTCGAAATATCCATTTGACATTCAGTAAATATGAATTGAAATTTAGAAAACAACATTTAAAACTCAGACAATTAAAACTCAATTAAAACTCATTCATTTTAATTCAGAACATAACAATTGATATTCAGAAAATATCAATTGCAATTTAGAAAATATCACTTGAAATTCAGAATACATTCAGAATAAGTATTATTTAATTGTAGTTAAGATTTCAAGCTTTAAAGTTGAATATAATATTAAACTAACCGGCCAAAGGTTATGCCGAGAAATTTTTGCCTATCAAAGCCACTAACTTAGTTATAGATGGCTTTTACACAAAAAAACTTTCCGCAGCGAAGCCGGGTTTTAGACATAAATACAGAAGGAGAAAATCCATAAGCCCGGCCGAAGGTCGGTTATGCAGAAAAACTAGGAGAACTAGGACCAAATCACCGCAAACTTTTGCTAAACTTACATTATCTACTGACATTTGAACCATATGTTTGTGAAGAAAACTCAAGTGTTCAAAACAACGTACGCAATGATAGCGTCGCTAAGGTAGCGTCGAAAGCTGGGATTGTGAGTTCGGGGAAGTTTTTTTTTGAGAATGCGTCGAAGTTTTTTTGTGAATGTGGGTAACTATTTCTTAAATTAAGAAAAAATTAATTTAATAATAGAATTTAATGGAGTAGGTTTTGGATAAATTTAGAATAAAATCCAGGCACAAATGACATGTCATAGGAAAGCTTACGGTTTTTACAAAACGGGTTTCATGCAAAAAATTGTCCAAAAAGTTTTAGAAACATTTGACACTGCGTCAAATTTCTTCTTTGAGCAAAAATGTCCTTAAAAAATTTTGGAATGAGCTTTCCAGGAAGAAGTGGACAATTTCTGCCAGCAAATGACACGTGATAAGAAATGTTATCCCCTTAAGTGTTCAAAACTGTTTTCGTGCAACAAATTGGCCTAAAAGTTTGTGAACAAATTAGATTTATGCGTTAGTACTTTAAATGTTATTAAAAACAAAAATTTGTACTTTTTAAAAATGAACTTTTTTTTTAAAAAAAATTTTATATTTTTGAAAAAGGCTACTTTTTAACAAGGATGGTACATTTTTTTTTTTGAAAAAGTCTACTGTTTTAAAATAGATCTTTTTTTAAAACTAACTACGTTTTATTTGAAAAAGGGTCCTTTTTTTGAAAAAGCGACCTTTAATTGTTAATAGGTACTTTTTTGAAAAATATACTTTTTTGATAAGGATATTTTTAAAAAAGTGTACTTTTTTTAAATGATAGGGTAAAGGCTTGCAGGTTGCTAGTGCTTGCAGGTTGTATTTCTGCATTCCAGCGGTGAACAGTGGGATATATCACAAAATTTTTGGAAATAATTCAACCATTTCTTACTTAGTGGTCCGATTGTAATGAAATTTGAAACAGCCATAAGTGACGTAATATCGAGCTTAAGTATTGCTTTTGAAGCTACCACCCTAAATATGGAATTTTTGCATATGAAATTTTGAGTGCTCGCCATTTATTGTTTCTTATCCGATTTTATTGCCATTTCCGAGAAAATGTGAAATCACTAATTTGAAAATGTGAAATCACTAATTTGGTCAGACTCAGGTGCAGTTTTGTACGAATAGCAGGATGAAATTGGGGCCAATTCCTATTTAAATATTGGTTATTTAACTAAATAAATTTTTGATGAAATAAAAAAAAAAATCATGAAAAAAACTTAACAAAAACTATATTCGCTTAAAGTAAAAATTAAAAAAAAAAATCAAAATTTTGCGGTTTTTCCCTAAATAGCACCAACATTCTTTCACATCCAGATAGATATTTTCTTTCGAAACATATAAAGTGTGCATACTATTCTGAAAGGTATTTTTATATAAAAGCGAGTTGTGTTACAAAATTTTTTGATTTGTATATACTTTTCCCCTGAGCTGCTTCTAAAGTTCCCACATTTTTAAGGAAAATATCAATTTTAACCCACAGTTAAAAATTGTGCACTCCTCCAATTAGGTAACGGAAGTCTCTTCCAATCCCACTTTAAATGTTGACATGACAGCAAAAATGTAAAAAAATTATTTTTTGGAAATTTTTATTTTATTTTTGGGAATTGTGGGATTGCTTACAGCAAATCATAAATTCGGACATAAATTTCACATTGTTGACTTAAAAGTCTATTGACTATTTAAGTGAAAAAAATCATTGGATTATGTCTATTAATAAATATTTAATGGTATAGTGAAAATTTATATTTTAACAAAAACAGAAATTTTAACCTCCCGAAGTTTTTATTCTACCAAGAGTGCTAAATCGGACGCTTTGAAAATGTCGTAATCTACATTTAATTTCCTTTCCAACGATAGCAAACACGTATATGGCATCCTTAACAGGAAATCTTCAAAAGTTACACCTTCTGCAAAAAGTTCTTATTAACCCTTTCAGACACAGGCTCACGATTGTGAGCTTTGATGTTTTCTCCTAAAACTGCTAATATTTCCAATAGTAATAGATTTATTGAGTTGAAAAAAGTCCAATTATATTTTTAACTTAATTATATTTCATAACATATGTGGAACTATAGGGAAAGTGTAATACCTTTTAAAATATTTTACCTTAACTAAGGTTAAGAGAAATATAAGAAATATTTTTATAGGGTTAACTTTTGAAGATTTCCTTTTAAGAAGTTATAAACACATCATATAAGTTTTTTGTATCGTTGGAAAGAAATTAACTGTAGATTACGATATTTTTAAAAGAATCGTATTTAGCATTCTTAGTAGAACAAAAACTTGGGTATTCCTATTAGGAAGGTAAAAATTTAGATTTTTGTTAAAATGTAGGTTAGGTTAGGTTAGGTTAGGAAGGGTTATGTGCCCAGGGGCACAACTTCACTCGGAGACCAATACGGTCCATTGTGAATCCCTTCAGAGAAAAAACGGTGAGAAAGAATAGAAATAGACAGAAACATAGATTGAAAGATAGATATAAAGAAAGATAGAAAGAATATATACTCCCCAGAAACCAGCTCCTATCGTCCCCTTACTAGAAACAGCCGTCCTATCTCCCTGACAAATCCCAGCAAATCTACTGGACTGTATCCAGCGACACACCCGAGTTCGTCGAGAAATCCATCTCCTAGCCATTTCCGTCTGAGACCCTGCAACCTAGGACAGCGGCACATTATATGCTCAACTGTCTCCAGTTCCTCAACGTCCTCGCACAACCTGCAAAAATCCGGTATGTCCCTGTCCCATCTGCTTGTGAAAGCCCTGACAACAATGACCGGTCAGGAACCCCGTAAGGGTCCTGAGACCTTCCCTGTCCAGTCCCAAAAGAACCTTGGTTGCCCCTGCGTCCAATGCGGGCCATAACGCCCTAGGCACCCTGCAGTCCATTCTGTCCCTCCATGATTGGTTAACGGTTTCGCGGAATCCCTTCCGTATAACCTCAAAGTAGTAACATAATGGGGGCTTTACCCCCCGTCCCTTACTGCCAAGTCTAGATTCGAACCCTCCCTCGCAAGTTCGTCCGCCAACTCATTGCCATCCACCTTGCAGTGTCCGGGTACCCAACACAGCCTCACTGTGTATGCTTCCATGAGCTCCCTCAGAGCACACCTACATCGTGCGACTAGGCGCGAGCGCAGCGTGTAGTTTGTCAGTGCTTTGAGCACTGCCTGACTGTCGACATAGATTGTCACCCTAGATCCCCCAACGATGTGATCCAGTATCACTTCCGTCGCCCTCCAGATCGCTAGGATCTCCGCTTGGAAGACACTGCACTCATCTGGGAGTCTGTATGATCTTTTCACGTCAGTGTCAACAATATAAACACCGGCACCCGTGCCCGTGTCCATTTTGGGCCCGTCCGTGAATACTGCCCACCCCTCGAACAGCACATTGGATCCACGCCAGACCTCCCTAATTGGGAAAGTCCACCGGACGTGTTCCACCGAAGTCAGCCACACTCCTCACATAATGTTCAATTGGGGATAGATGCAGTATGATATCCAACGCTGCCTGTGGAGTGCTTCTCCTCGCACCTGTAATACTAAGAGATGCACTCCTTTGGGCCTTGTTGAGCATCTTCCTACAGCTATCCACTCTCAATGCATCCCACCACACAGTACATCCATAAGTAAGAATAGGTCTAACTACCGACGTGTAAATCCAGTTTACCATATCCGGTCTTAGTCCCCAATTCTTACCGATAGAGTTTCTGCAT
Source organism: Delia radicum (assembly GCA_021234595.1). Taxonomy (NCBI): domain Eukaryota; kingdom Metazoa; phylum Arthropoda; class Insecta; order Diptera; family Anthomyiidae; genus Delia; species Delia radicum. Next base: position 158,859,938 of record CM037851.1, on the reverse strand, counting down.
GTGTAGTAGGCATTGAATCCCTTTTTCATCCTTTCCTGAGTATTTCTCTTCCAAGACAATTTGCTGTCTAGGAAGCACCCCAAATACTTAGCACCGTCCGATAGAGTCAACCCGACGCCATCTAACACTGGCCTCCTAAACTCCTCTATTTTATACTTCCTGGTAAAAAGCACCAGTCCAGTCCCCTATCTTTCGCCCATAAGATAGGGCTGATCGTGGGCAAAAATTTCCCCCTGACCAGCAGTATCATCCGCGTAGGCAACGACTTTCCCACCCCTGGAATCAAATGTCCTGAGAATTCCGTTAACCGCTAGCAGCCACAGAAGAGGAGATAAAACTCCCCCCTGAGGCGTCCCTCTGGTAACCCTTCTCCTTACGTTATGATCCCCCAGGCTCGAGTTGATGATCCTGCTGCTAAGCATACGGACTATCCACTCAACCAGAAAGCTTTAACTTTTGACTAAATATTAATCCAACAGTTTTATTACATATCCAATGCATTAAAACGTCATAACTGGAGTACCGTTTTTAATTTGCATTTAAGTAGGTTGTAATAAATACAAATTTTTATTGTAATTGAAAGTAAAAAAGATTTTTTTTTGTTAAAAATATTTTTAAAATGCCAAAAAAATAACTGTTGAAAAAACAGTAGTTTTTACTAATTTTTACAGTTGTTTCAAAAATTTTGTAGTAACAATTTTTTCGTTGTTTTTACTACATTGTTAGTTGTTTTTTACCAGACTTGGGCGACGTCAATTACATTTCATAATCATTCACTTGGTTTCTATATCATTACTAATTTGGATATCCGTTCACACTTAAACGTTTCCTTGGAAAATTGGCAATTTTGTCAATACCAGACATGGGACATAAAACCAATATTTATATTTTTAATTACAGGCCAATTACTTTTTTATGTCTAATTACATGTAATTACATGTAATTGGGGTGTTATTGAGTAATTGCCTTTAATAGGTTATTACCTAAGTATGTCTCCTTTTCAACTGAAATTGCAGTTGTTTTAACTGTAATTTTCATTAGATTCAACAGTGAAACTTTTTTGAGTGCATTATTTTCCAACAAAAAGTAGTGAGATACCGATAATGGGTTATATAATGCATTACTTTGTAATGGACACTGCTTACATTCAGCATTATTTCGAAACATAAAGTAATGAGTTACCAATAATTGTGCACTCATGGATTACTTTAATACATCATTACCTTTTACATTATTTTGAAACATAAAGTAATGACTTACCGATCAAGAATTATATAATGCATGAAATATAAACGTAAAGTAATGTTTAAAATTTTTTTTTGAATATCTAGAAATTTAGACACATTACTTTGTGATTTTTTGTAAGCATGAGGGTAAGGTATATATTTTTAACATCACAAACGAAAACTCGATGCACAACAATTCATTTACATTTTAAGCAACCCATTATTATCTGTGACGATGGCACAGTGGGTAGAGTTCTCGTCATACAACCAGATATCCCGAAATCCCGGCATTTTCTTGATTTAGCAAATCTCGAATCCAAGGATTATCTCTTTTAAAACTGGGGGTTTTCGGGACATTTCAGGATTAGTTTTTTGATATATTTTTGGATAAATTACAATTTTTATTGAATTATTGCATATTTTTTGTTGGATGTTTACGATTCTGAACAACACCTATAATTTTTTTAAAAAATTGTTAAAAATTTGTGTTTTTTTTTATATAAAATTTTAAATAAATATTTAGTGATTGGTTATTCTAATTTTTAGATATAATAATTACACCATAAATAAACAAATAGTGGATATATAATCCTTAATACTTAACACGGTGTCCACATTAGATATTTACTTGGATATAATAGGGGCAAAAACGCCAACAGAAGAACGGAATTAAATTATCTATGTTCATATTAATGTTTAGGGTGGAGAGCACGTATTCATATTTATATTATGTCTTCTCAAAATTTTCGGTCTCCCGTTGAGTACACGCAAAGAAAAAGCATGGTTGCGGAAACCATATTCGAAGAGCATCATACATTGTTGTGTTCATGATTGTGATTCCTAATAAATCATATTATGGTTCTTCATAAACATGTTATGATCTTGAAATTATCATAATATGGTCCCCGCTAATCATAATATGATGAAAAACTAATCATAAAGATATCATGTTATGGTCCCATATAATCTAAAGTATCATAATATGATCCATATTATCATATTATGATTACTAATGAGCTATAATTTAAAATTTTAGTTATTATAAATATGCTGTGCATGGATACGTAAATGGATTGTTTGAGACAAAATGTACAGAAAATTGGTTAATTTTTTTTAATTCAAAAAGGTTTATTATATTTAGTTCAAAAGGTTCATTTAATTGAAAAAGGTTCATTATATTTTCTTTGGTTGTACGAATATAACCAATGTAATCAGATTCTAAAGAATCTAAATGAACAGAACAAAAAATGTCTTCAGATTCAATGCGGAAAGCATGATAATGCGAAGAAAATCCATGGTTCAAAAGTCTTTGAATGCACAAAAAATACAAATTATTAATTAAACAAATATGTTTACTTAGACCAAATAATGGAATTTCATCTTCATATTCGCCAATGTGAACCACCATTTCTGTTTTAAAAAGTATGTGTTTATACTAGAGGTATGACTCAGAGTGTAGTTAAAATTCTGAAGTAATTCCATATTTTTCCATATAGTCTTTTGGTAGTAGTTTTGAAGGTCCTGCTTCAATTTTTTTTTTTACAATACCGTTGTAATTTTTTATTTATTTTTTGTTTACTGATTGAAACCTTATTGAAGAGATACTTCTTAGAGGACCTATTTTATTCATAATATAAGAATATTGGTTTTAAAGTAGATTTTGTAAGTTTGATATACAAAGTGTTATGTTCAAGAACCAATTCATGTAAATGCTCAGCTACACCCTTTTGAATTTATTCATATTCACAAGTTATATACACAATTTGTAGAGACCATTCTTCACAGTTGGTAACTAAATCACAAACTATTTGATAATCCGTAACACTTAACAAAAATTAGCATTTCTGAAGCTGAAAATTTTAGTTTAGTGATACTTTTTTTTTAGAAAAACTATATTTAAAATTGGAGGTTTGTTTCTTCCATAAATTGGTTCATAGTTAAAAGTAAGAATTCTATAATTCAGTTGCTCTATGGAAAAAAATCCAAGTCTAAAATAAAACGTTTCAGAATAAAAATCAATACATAGTGACACACGCCTTCCAAAAGGTAATGCATGACATCAACGCTATGGTTGTTTGTCACCTGGAAATTTATTATATACATATATATATGTATATATAAAATATATAAATAAAACATATCCAATTTTCATTAAAATCTGCGTATTCACCACTACGTAGTTTCCTGGTTAGATTAAACTCTAAAATTAAATGCTTTTAGGAAAAAGGAGATTTATTTTATACGAAAAGGTTTTCAAATCGAAATGTGATTTCTAAAGGAAAGACATCAAATATGATAATTGTTTCATAGGCATCTCCTTAATATGAAGTTGTCCGCCAAAGAAAACGATAATTGGCTTAACTCAAACCGAGACATTATATACAACAAACAAAATCAACTCTTTGAGAATTTTGTCTGCCTTAGGGTATAAACTGGCTGATATGGTAAACAATAGGTTTATTTTTGCGGACAACTGAAGATTTGGGTGATGCCTATGAAGCAATTGTATTGTCCATCATGAAAATTATCAAGCTTTTTGAAAAACAACAAATAAGATCAAGTTTTTAAAAATTTTTAAAATCAAACAATATAATATTAGATTTTGGACTTGAGGTAGAACAATATTCTAACTATATATGGGGGATTTCGAACACCTAGTTCAAAAGTGACTCTACTCAAAATTTTATTTTTTCGGGTTTATTTGCTTAAACTATGCACAATACACTTGTTTATCTATAAAAAAATATCAGTGTATTTTGTTGTTGTTAACTGTTGCTAAAAAACAGTTATGTCTTTATTTATGTGTCAATTGGTATAAAGTTGCAAATATTTTTTTTTCGATTTCTGAAAAATTAAAAATTTTGAGTTGAGTCACTTTTGTACCAGGTGTGCGATTTCATCTTAAGTTACCGAACTCTTAAAACCGATGTCTTGGGATTGGGATGAAGCGTGCACCAAGTTGAATCTTATTGGATAGTAGTTATGACACAAAATTTCAGCGCGATCATTCCAGGACTCTTCGAATTTTTACATTTTCGTTAAACAGTCATTTTTAGGATATGCACAGAGAAAGAAGTGCCAATCTAATTGAAAAGTGTATTTTAATGACAACCACTAATAAATTCAGTTAGTACAACGATATTTATATTATATTTTTATTTTGGGTGTTGCAACTAAAATTCAGTTGAATTAACCTAACATTGTTGTAAACACTAATGTTAAGTCGTGCCAACTGACTGAAATTCGTAATAATGGAATTTGAGTCGTATTAACCGAATTTTAGTTAGCAAATAGGTAAATTTTTTTCAGTGTGTACATATAACTAATTACGTATTGTAGTTAGAAAATGTTGCCCAAAATGTTGTCAATAACATTCAATAACAAATAAAGAAAAAAAATCTTCAGTAATTAATTATAATAAAATGAATTACGATTGTCATTACAAGCACTTACCCCAGAAAAAATTCAAAATTTTTCTTAGCGGCAACTCTATATCTAATTTACACGTGACATCCAACTAATAAATGTAAATAAAGCCCACCATAATGTGATAATTACTTGTGAAAAATAAATATAAATAGGATTAAAAAGAGGAAGCATTCTAGTTGAAAAACAAATTGTTCATATATATTAGTTAATTCTGTCTCTTCTAATTAAAACAATACATTGTGAATGCCGTGATTGACTAAACTCCACACAGAAAAAATTATAGGCCAAAAATATCTAATTAATCGATTGTTTGAATATCGATGGCAATTGAAACAATTTTTTTACTTGATTCAATTAAAAAATTTATTGAAAATTTGGCAAACTATTTTTTTCTATTTTATTTACATTAAATAATCAAACAAAGGTTTAATTATATCAATATATTATTTCATTTTTAAATAAAAAGATAAAATCGCAAATGATTAATTTTTAATAAGTTGAATAGTTTACCGATTTTAAATACACGCAAAATCGTAGTTATTTCACTAGAGTTTGCAACACTCTTTTTTGTTGAGATATTCGTGTACGCACGAAAACTTAATTCAGTTTCTTGTTTTATCTTTGGTAATAAAAGTGCACTTGTGGATTTAAATAAACCTTATCGAAAAAGGACAATTAAACTATTATTTTTGTAAATAATTAAATTTTAAATAAGTATAAGTGTCATTAAACTATCATTTTAAAATTGTGTGTGATTTTTTTAAGAAAGCAATTCAATTACAAAAAAATGTTCAAGACAAAACAAGCAAAACAAAATTTTGTCATTGTAAAAAAATTTTTAATCGACCTTTATTAGTTTTTATTTAAAATTTTTTATTAGAAGTTTTTCTAATCAGGCTTTCAAGGTCATGGTTTTCAAATGCAAATAAAAGATTATTTCATTTTTCAATCCGACGTTTCGTTTGGATTATTCCAACATCTTCAGGGATTTGATTTTATTGAATATATAATCTTTTTTGTCAAGTTTACATTTAAATTTCTTTAATAAATTGGTAAAATACGAACAAACAGTACGACATTAAACACAATATTATAATTAAAAATAAAAGTAAAAATAAATAAAATAAAATATCACAGATTATAACTTTTCTTTATGTATCACAGTTGAAACTTGTCTTTACTTTTATTTGTTTTCTTATAATACATTTTTATATTAAAAAGCTTTAATTTTATTATAAATAAAATGTCAATTTAATTTACAACCTACATTTCTTTTTTTATTTAATGGAGGGCATATAACAAAAATAAAAATATACGAGTTTTCAATTAAAACTACCATTGTTTTCTTCTCAAGTTTTAATTAAAGTTTTAATCAATTTAACTAAACTTTTTAATTGAGGTTGTAAAGAAAAACAGTAACTCTTTTAATTGATATTATTATCATTTTAATTGAAAGAGTTTTAATAAACTGTGTGCAATTTTTTTTTAGTTAATATTATCATTTCAGTGGTAGGTGCAAAATCAATTAAAATATTAATTGATTCAATAAAATTTTTAATTGAAACCCGTTTTTAGTTTTTTCTGTGCACTTAGCCACACTCATAGCTGTGTCGACCGTAGCTTAACTCGCCAAGAGGTAATGGTACGAGTCATTGTCTTATATATGGCTATGGGTTTGAAACTCACTACGACACAAAGTAAAACGTTTTTCATATAGAATAAAATATAAAATACTTTGTTTAATTTACACATAAATTAACCACTGACAAGTGCTTTTAGTGGACGAAACTGCGGTAGTTTGGCATATTCATTGTGTCCCTTAAAATTTTCAATAAAAATGTTTTATTCTTCTTCCTGTTAAAAAATATAACTAATTAAAAAAAAATATTTTGACTTCTTTTTTGAAACTTAAAACTTTTTTTGACTTTTTTTAAAAAGACGTTTTTTTTTTTTTAAAAGCTTAGGTTTTTTCCTTTAAGAGCTTTGTGGTTGCTAATTGCGATGCGACTTGTTTATCTTTCTTTCTCTTTTGCACCAAATATTTTGAGTGCTCGAAATTCTTTTGTTTTTTCCCCCGATTTTCATAAAACTAACACATTTATAATTTTCTAGTAAGAACCTATAAAAAAACATGCTTATGCTTGTAGGTAATCTCTGAAAGTTCCTGAGATATTCACATCTGAAAATGTGAAATTCTTTACTTGGTCCTAATCAGGCCGTTTTTTTTGTGAATAACGGCACCAAATAAAGTCTAATTTTTTTTTTATTTTTGGTTATTTGACCAAATAAACGTTGGATTAAATAAAAACAAAATAATACAATACCTTGATACACTCAAAAACTACATTACTTTAAGGTGTAAATTAAAAAAAAAAATCAAATATTTGCATTTTTCCCCAAAAAACAGCAACAGTCTTTTACATCCAGATAAATACTTTCTTTCTAAACATCCCAGTAAAAAACGCTGCTTACATGCAAGCAGGTTTGTAAGGGAGTAAGCCTAAAAGAATCCCTTACAAACCTGCTTACATATGCTATGATTTTTATATGGCGAATTCCCACTTGGAAGCATTACTTTTTGGCAAAGTAAGCGCTGATTTTAGCGCTTATAAAAAGCTGTGATTTCAGGGCTTGCAGTAACATCATATTTCATGTCTATATTATTACGATTAAAAGTAACAACAGGAATATACCATACACAATTTATTTAACATAAAATTCTACTTCTAAATTCTATTATTGTTAAAATTGTTGACATATGTATATTATAATCATTTTATATTTTTACCGCTCCACGTGCTAGCTCTTCAGATACAGTAAAATGACTAATTATTGTTTATTACATACTCGAAAACAGCAAACACAATCGGAAATCACTCGGGGAGATTGGTACAGATCGTTTTTAATACACGATATGAAACTTTCTGCATTACAACCTGCATCCTTATAAGGGGTTAGGGTAAGCTGCTTACAACGTACATCCTTGTTAGGGAAAACAGTAAGCTCAACATTTTTGTTTGTTTATTTTTATACGGAAATTATTCGTTTCCTTTGCTGATTCTCAGTATTATGTTATAGTAAGCACTTACATCAGCGCATTTGTTTTAGCCTGCTTCTAAAACGCCGAAAATTTTTTACTGGGATATAAAGTATACATAATATTCTTAAAGGTCATTTCGTGTAAAAGATATATGTGTTAAAAAAGTTTTTGGTTTGTATATACTTTTCTCATCAGCCGCTTCTAAAGTTGCCCTGATCTTAAGCAATATCAACTTTACCAACAGTTCCAAAATTTACACAACCCAAATTAGGTATCGGAAGTAGTTGTAGATACTCCAACATATACCTAATTTGTTGGATAAGTGGCTTTTAATCCCCGCGTTAAATGTAGACATTGCAGCAAACAATTTAAAAAAAAAACCCATTTTTAAGAAATTTTAATTTTATATTTTGAATTGTGGAATTGCTTACAGCTAATTTAAAATTCTGACATCAATTTCACATTTGTGACTTTATATATTAATTAATAGTTTATTGAATAGTTTGGTGACTTAATATGCATTCGCCCACCCAGAAAAAATAGCCTGCATTTGGTAAGCAGTAACTAAATTTGTATTCTTCCAAAATAGCGCTTCACCGCCTTGCATACAATAAAGCAATTAGGGAAGGCATTCTGTTGTGCTTCCCAAAATGCCTCCTTTGAAGGACTCAATAATGCTTACAATGAAGCAATAAAGAATGCGTGGTATGCATTAATGTTGTCAATACACAAAAATGCGCTTCTCATTTCCTACACTCAAAAAAAAAAGTTTGTAAAGTCAGCAAAAATTTTGCTGAGTTAGCAAAATTTTAGTCAGGAGGGTGCTAGCAAAAAAATTGCTAATGTCAGCAAAAGCTTTTGCTGAAATCAGCGAGCTGATTTTTAGCAACAAAATTAGTAGATTCAGCAAAAGTTTTGCTAACACTTAGTAGATTAGAAATAAAAAAGCGTTGGTAAAAATTAATAAATTTTTTGCTGAATTTTAGTAGACTGAAAAAAAAAACGCAAAAAAAAATGTAAAAAAATTGTAATTTAGTTAATATATTTGCTGAAAATCATAAAACATATTTTTGTGATTCTTTTAAAAATAATTTACAATAATTACGAAATATAAAAATTTTCATTTTTCCACATTGATGTCATGAATTAATTTAATATTTAATATCTGAATTAATTTAATAAATATATATAACATAACAAAAATTTTCTTTCAACTACTTACATCAATGGTAGTCTAAATGATGCTTTCCTTTAACGGACGCAACTGCCGAAGATAATTATAGAAACAAAACGAAAAAATAAACAAAAACAAAAACAAACGAAACGAAAAAAAACAACCCTTTTTTTTGCAATAAGAAAAAGGAACCATACTTAGATGTGTGTCTTTGTTTTTCGCTATACTCTGTCTACATGTCTGTATAGTTTGTTTGCAATTTGACCACACTAGATTATTAATCTATTAACATTTATTATAGAAATACATATTAAATTTAAATATTTTCTTTTGTCTTTTATTTTATTAATAGACAATTATTTTCAGAAGCCGGTGACAACGCAAAATTTAAGTTGTTTTAATCCTCAATTTTGTTTTATGTATGAAAAAGAGATATAAAAGTCTTAAATGGTTGATTTTTTTATATGTCTTATTAGAGTTGTACTTTTTAGTATCATTTTCGTCTTCTCTACTACATCTTGACATGCAGCGACATCTTCTTCATTCTGCGTATATCTTTCAATCTGGTTGTCGTCCACACTATTAATGTGATTATCAGCACAATTTTTTTTTAGCAAAATTAATTAGTAAAACATTAGTATATTAGTAAAGCATTAGTATAAAACAGTTAAGTGCTGAATAAGTATAACAAAAATTTTAGCTGAAAACACGATTTTAGCAAAAAAATTTGCTAAAAAATAGTATACCTGATTTACAAGACGTTTTACTAACTTTTGTACTAACTTATTTTTTTGAGTGTATAAAGGCATGAATTTATTGCTTCTTAGAGCACATGAAAGAAGCGCTTTTCACCTACTAAAAAAAAAGATATACCAATTGGGACATCGAGAACAAAAATCATGCCTTCTGGATTTGCTTTGGAAGCGCTTCGTAATTTAATAATGCCTTCCGGAAGCGCTTCTGGGTAAGCACTAATTTTTGCGGGGCATATATGAAAATATAGAAAGTCCGAAAAACTATTTTTTCATTTTTCATACATAAATTAAAACATTTTAGGAAAAAATCAATTTTCTGTAGGAAAAAATCCACAAAATATGAGGGGAAAATTTCGAACATTTTAAACTTTTTTGCTTTATTTCCCTTTAACACTTAGATTACCCTTGTACTTTACAATGTATTTACTTTAAAACAAAAATATTAAAAATATGATAAGGAAATAAAACTGTATATTTTTGTTTAAATATGTCCATTAGGATATTTGTCATAGAAAAAAATCAGTATATGCATAAACAGTTCATCAGGGCTATATAGTGCCGATATTTTTTAACAAAGTCCGATTTTTTGATCATCCATTATCTCCGAAAAAAAGGCGTCTGGTGTATCTCGTAAACTAACAAAGCTAGAATCTCAAATCTCACTTCATTTAATGACCAAACCAATATCTAACAAATAATTGTTGGTTATTCGAATTTTGAAGTGGTAAAAATTGGCTGAGAAGTTTAAAAAATTGATTTTCGGACCCATTTTTTGGTGGTTAGGAGGGGGAGGGGCATATGTGTAAACAAACAAAAAGTCGGTAGTGAAAAGGTTAAACAGTTTCATCAAAATGCGCATTTAACTCTTCTTTTTTAACAAAATAATGCAAATTGTATCGATTTATTCACGAGTAATTTAATTGTTCCATTTTCTACAAAAAATTATAGAGAAAATGCGAGTAATATGGAATGCTAAAGGTCAAACAAGCTAGAAAAATACATATCTAGAATAACTAATAAAGCTAACTTGAAACTAAATGTAGCTTGTTTCATGTTGAATCAAAAAAATAATAAATTTGCATTATAAAAGGGTATCCCATATCACCCAACTATTCCTCATTATCGGCAATTACTCTATTTAAAAAAGAAATTGTATATGATTCTCATCTATTGTTACCATTAACATTCACAAATGTTTTTGTATGTGTACAATGACTAATTCTCATTACAGGAATGCTTTTAATTTTCCGTTAATTGTTCCATTCCAATTATTCATTATATTGTTAATATTTTTTGTGCTTTTTTGGAAGCCATATTATACTATACCATCTGCCTACTACTACACTCATTAAAAAAGTTGGTACAAAAGTCTGTTAAACGGGTTATAGTTCAGTTGAACTAATTTTATCTGTTGCTTTCGTTTAGCTTTATTCAGCTAAAGTTACCCACACACAGAGAAAAATTTAACTATTTACCAACTGAAATTTGGTTACTAGGACTCAAAATCGGTTATTACGAATTTCTGTCGTGTGGTACAACTGAAGTTAGGGTAATTCAACAGAATTTTAGTTCCAACAACCAAAATATGCAGAACTCTAAGGTAAATATCGTTGTAATAACCGAATTCATAAGTTGTTACCATTGAAATACACTTTTCAATTCGGTTGGCCCTTTATTTCTATTTGTGCAGAACTGTTCTGCTAAAGAATGATTCTAATTGAGCATTTTCATCGATGAATTTAACATTGGCTGGTCACATTTGGATTGCTTCCTTCCTCTGACAATTAAATGTTAAAATTATCGATGAAAATGCCAAATTATAAGACAAAACGTGCGGCTCTGTAGGCTAGTTGATAGCGTGCTGGCTTATCAGTGCGGGGGTCGTGGGTTCGATTCCCACCAGAGGCACTGGTTTTTTTTCGCTACAACGCGCCGAGGGCCATAGTAGCTAGTGCTCGGTTAGGCTAATAGGATATAATTTGTAATAATATGATTATTAATAAATAAAATAAAAAAAAATAAATATAAGACAAAGCATTTTTGCTGGGTATCTTATTTCACCACAAGGGCAAATTTCATCTGTATTTGAACTAATTTTTCAACCTAATAAATATTAATTTTTGATTCTCAAATTTAATTTAAACCACAATTGTTGTTTTAAATTTTTTTTTTGTGTCTTCGCTATCAGTTTCATTTGTAGATGCCTTTATTTTCTCATAATTATTTTATAATATTTTGCAAAATGTACAAAAAATTGTTACTCCGTACGTATTAAGTACACTAAAAAAAGTATGTAAAGTCAGAAAACAGTTTTAACCAGGAGGGTGCTTGCAAAGAAGTTGTTATGTCAGCGAAATCTTTTGCTGAATGTCAGCGAGCTGATTTTTAGCAACAAAATAAATAGATTCAGCAAACGTTTTGCTAACAGTAAGTTGATTAAAAATTAAAAAAATCTTTTCTAAAAGTTAACAAAATTTTTACAGAATATTAGTAGACTGAAACAAACTTAATATATTTGTAGAAAATTATACTTTAGTTAATTTATTTGTTGAAAATTCTAAACAAATTTTTTATTCCCTTAAAAATAATTCTGAATACATTACAAAATATAAAAATGTTCATACACCCACATTGACGACATAAATTAATGTTTTATCTGAAAATATATAGAAATAATATAACATAAACAAAATTATCTTTCAACTACTTACTACTAAATGATGACATCTTTTAAAGGAAGACAAATGCTGCAGATAATTCTAGAAACAAAAGAAAAAATAACAAAATATGAGATATACAAAACTTTTTTTTGCAATAAGAACCCTGTGAACCCTTGTCTTTCGCTTTAGCCTGTCTACCTGATCGCATATTTGTTTGTCATTTGACCACACTCCATTAATAATCACTATAAACATTTATTTAAAATACGCATTAAAGCTTTATTAAATGTAAATTTATTAAAATTTAAGTTGTTTTAATCCACAATTTTTTTGTTTTATGTATGAAAAGCAGATACAAAAATCATCCATGGTTGATTTATTATGTGTCTTACAAGAGTTGTACTTTTTAGTATCACAATGTCAAGATTAGTGGAGACTAATCTTGACATGCCGCGACATCTACTTCATTCTGCGTATATCTTTCAATCTGGTTGTCGTCCTCACTATTAATGTGCTTATCAGCAGAATTGTTTAGCAAAAGAAATTAGTAAAATATTAGTTCACAACAGTTAAGTGCTAAATATGTATAACTAAAATTTTAGCTGAAAACATAATTTTAGCAAAAAATTTGCTAAAAAATAGTATACCTGATTTTTACAAGACGTTTTACTAACTTTTCTACTAACTTATTTTTTTTGAGTTTAGTCTTTATTAACCACTTATATTCCCGGTAATAAATATGGACCTGCCTTTGGTCAGATTCGGTAAGACCTTTTTAGCAGACATTTTCTGTTGATTTAGCTTACAAATTCTGTTGATTTAGCTGAATTCGTAGCTAAATTACCTAATATTGACAATATATTTAACAGATTAAATAGTTCAAATTTTTAACTAATTTTTTGAGATTAAAATTAAGGTCACCTAAATTCATTGAAAATTCTTCTGGTGCAAATTCGGGGTACTTTTTTCTGCTGTCATAGCAGAATTTGTAACTATTTGAACTGGCTTTTTTCTATGAGTGTATTGATATAGTATTTTCCTATTATTTATTTTTATATATAAATGTATATATTTACATAAATTTGTGTAAATGTTTGGGTGCTGATGTGCTAATTTATTTGTTATTGCCTATTGTGAGCTGTAACTGGAGAAAGGAGACGCGAATATGGCAAAGGAAAATAGGTGATGATGATGATGATGATGATGATAATAAGATTCTATATGAATATTTTTGTTGGGTTCTTTGTAACTCATTAGCTTTTAGTGCGAGCAAAATAAAATGATTAATTAATATTTAATTTGTAAGGAGATTCAAGTAATTATAGACGTACATACATACATATGCGTATGTAGATGTGTGTGAGTAGGTGTACTGCACTCATAATATATTTTCTGTTACCGATTTATTTAGACGTCAAGTTTGTTTTCAAATGAAGAATCAATTACAATACATAGAAATATATTTTTCAACTTTTCCGATCGGTACTCTCAAAAAAATTAGGTAGTAGAAAAGTTTGTAAAACGTCTTGTAAATCATGTATGGTACTTTTCAGCAAAATTTTTTTTGCCTAATTTATGTTTTTAGCTAAAATTTTAGCTATACTCATTCAGCGCTTCATGCTTAACGCTTTTTAACAATTTTTAAAATCCAAAAAAAAAAAAAAAAATTAACATTTGAATCATTTCTAATTATAAAATAAGAGGGCTCCAAAATTCATCAGTTTTTTTTTTGAGTCATTTTAGTGTCATGTATTTTGAGGGCTCCGAAATTTCCTGACATGCTATACAAGAAATAAAAACATAGAAACATAACAAACACACAAACAAATACAAACATTTACTTGCGTATGTGTTCTGTTTTGTAATCCCAATAAAAAAACACTTTTAAACATCAAAATCAAACATAAAAAATCGTGTTTTCCCTCGAAGGTTGTTGTTTTTACTACTTTTATCGGCTATTTAAATAATGTTTAAAAATAAAAATCAAAACACTAAAAATATTTCATGTAAAGAAATACGAAATTTAATTTTATGCATTGCACGGAAATTTTGTGAATATTAATAAATTTTCGTAATTGAGATTGTAACTTTAAATTAGTATATTAAGAAAATCTGTCTCGGTTCCAGGAAAAGGTTTTGAGGATTAAAATTAGAGTATTTTTAATTAAATTATTTAATACTTTTCATATTTTTGTATTGAAAAATTTTATTTTGGGGAGGAAATGTCACATTTTCCCTCCCCCTGGTTCCACACTTGAAGAAAACTCATAAATATTATGAGCACAATTTTGTAGATGAACCACATTCAATGAACAATAAGAGCGGTAATAGACACTCAGAATCTCGCATTTACTAATAGATGCAGGAGTTCTGAGTATGATTTAATAAGAACTTTATCAGGGGATACTTGAAAGTTTACTCCTGTAAACTAGCAAAGTGTCAATGATAAAAACAACCGATATAATGTTTCCCTGATACAGCTCAATTTCAGATAGTATACCAAGGTTTTTATATCGTTTTTCCTTTAGAAAACATATTAATATATTTGTGTTTTTAATTTTTAAGTACGACTCATATGCTGAAATATCATATATTTTATCGTAGCAACTCATTAATTTTGATTTTAACATATCTCATGGCCTGTTTGCGCTATAGAAAAAAAGTTTTTTCGCACATCTTATTTTTTACACCCAACCTATCATAAAATGCGCGGGGAGCGAGTAAAAAAACAACTTTGCAACTTTAAAGTGATCCTAAGAAACATGCATTATTCAGCCGATACAGAACAAATAAAAAAAGAACTCAAGGAACTTGGCCACGAAGTAACTCACATACAAAATATTCTTCAAACACGAACAAAAAAACCCTTATCTCTGTTTGCAATAGAACTCAAAACAAATAAAAATAATAAAGATATTTACTCCATAACTCACCTCTTACACTGCAAAATAAATTTTGAGCCCCCTCACCAAAAAAGATCCTTACCTCAATGTACGAATTGTCAGAAGTATGGTCACACGAAAAACTTTTGCACCAAAAGTCCAGTTTGTGTAAAATGCGCAGGAAGTCATAAAACTAGCGAATGCC
This sequence comes from Delia radicum, assembly GCA_021234595.1. NCBI lineage: Eukaryota > Metazoa > Arthropoda > Insecta > Diptera > Anthomyiidae > Delia > Delia radicum. The sequence goes on along the minus strand of CM037851.1, from coordinate 158,844,567 downwards.
TAATACAACAAAAGAGTGACAATATCAAATGTGCTTTATGTGGCGAAAAGCATACAGCAAATTATAAAGGTTGTATGATTTACAAATCTCTTAGAGTAAAAAAATTCCCCCCTCTAAGGAAAAAAGATAATGAAACTACAAATGAAGCTGTTCAAAATAATGAAGTACAACAAATAAATCAAACCAATAATACGCAAGACATGTCTAGTAATAATCCCGATCATATAACTACGTACGCCGAAGCAATAAAAGCTAATCAAACAGCTAATAGAACAATTAGCAACTCAACAAGTTCCTCCGTAATCCCAATTGCTTAACAATCAAATAATGACATGCAAGATCTCAAAGATATGATGAAACAACTAATATCACAGGTAGCTAATATGATGAATATAATCACCGTACTACTTACAAAAATAAATGGGCAGACAAAATGATTTAAAGATTGTCCTTTGGAATTCGAACGGTCTAAATCAACATATCCTTGAACTAAAAACTTTTATACTCAAAAATTCTATAGATATACTTTTAGTATCTGAGACACATTTCACTCAAAAAAGCTTCGTAAGCATACCAAACTTCAAAATTTTCCACACTAATCATCCTGACAATACTGCTCATGGAGGTACAGCAATTATAATAAAAAACTCAATCAAATGTACTGAACTTGAATGCTTCAAAAAAAACTACCTTCAAGCTACTTCAATAATTATTGAAGACTTATACGGCCCACTCGTACTGTCTGCTGTTTATTGTCCTCCGAAACACAATAATACTAAAAACGAATACCTTGCATTTTTAAAATCAATTGGAAGCCGTTTTATTGCTGGAGGAGACTTCAACTCAAAACACACATCCTGGGGCTCAAGATTAACTCTTAAAAAGGGACGAAATTTACTAGAAGCAATAAGAGAAACTAACTGCAAATTTATTAGTACTGGAGAACCCACTTATTGGCCAACTAATCTAAAAAAGAAACCTGATTTAATAGATTTTTTTATTACAAAAAACATAAACCATGAATATTTAAAGATAGAGTCGTGTTTCGAATTATCCTCGGATCATTCACCTATTTTGCTCTCATTCGCAAATAACGTTCTTCTCGCGAATCAAAACAAATTTACTTACAACAAGAAAACAGACTGGGAGTGTTTTAGAGAAATTATTGAAAAGGAACTTGATTTAAATATATCATTAAAAACCGAAGATGAAGTTGATAGTTCAATAGCATACTTAAATGACACAATTTTGTATGCTGCAACTAATTCTTCACCCACAATTACCCAAAAATCAAACAAATATAGTCTATCGTCGTACATCAAAGACAAGATAAAAACAAAGCGGAAACAAAGGAAAAAATGGCAATCTACAAGATCACCCCTTGATAAAACTATCCTTAATAAATTAACTAAGGAATTGAAAGAGCTGTTGCAAAAGGACAAGCAAGACAAATTAAATAGGTACCTAAAAAATCTTGATACAACCACTACATCAAATTACTCGCTTTGGAAAGCTACTAGGAAAATTAACAATGTTATTATCCACCAACCCCCAATCAAAAACTCCGAGTCAACGTGGGCCAGAACGCATGAGGAAAAGGCTAAAGTACTAGCTGAACATTTTTGTAAAACATTCACCAATCCGAAGGACAATCAGATATTTACTCTGCCAAATATTGTTCCTACCACAAGCTGTCACATCAAAAATATTTCACTGCACGAAATTCAAAACACTATTAAAACAAGAATTGATGCTAAAAAATCACCTGGCTACGACATGATAACAGGTAAACTTTTAAAAGAATTGCCAACTAAGGGTCTCATATATATCAGAAATATTTTTAACGTGATTGTCACAATGAAATATTTTCCTAATGTATGGAAAGTAGCAGAAATCATCGCTGTTGCTAAGCCCAACAAGGACGCCACAAAGGCAACTTCATACAGACCAATAAGTCTGTTACCAATATTATCGAAACTACTTGAAAAACTACTTTTTGATCGCTTGGAACCTGTACTAAAGGAAAGAAGTCTAATTCCAATGCATCAGTTTGGCTTTAGACCCATGCACTCAACGATTCAACAAATACATAGAGTTACCAACAAAATTTCATCTGAAATTGATAAAAAAATATTTGTGTGGCTACATACCTTGATGTAGCGAAAGCATTTGACAGTGTATGGCATGCAGGTCTTCTTTATAAATTAGAAAAATATTTACCACCAGATTTCTTTCTTATACTTAAAAGTTACCTAACCAACAGACACTTTTATGTAAAATACAAAGATGCGTGCTCAAAAATAATTAAAATGGAAGCTGGAGTGCCCCAAGGCAGTGTTCTGGGTCCAGTTCTTTACCTTTTATATACTGCAGATATTCCTATCCCATCAAGAAATACAGATATGATTGCAACATTCGCTGATGACACTATCTTAATGTCATCAAACAAAGATATAAGTATTGCTATATCAAACCTTCAACAATTGCTTAACAACACTATAAAATGGTTTGAAACATGGGGTATCCTAGTGAATGGAGAAAAAACAGTCCAAGTAACCTACACCAATAGAAAGATCAACGGTCACCAACCAATTATGATACAAAACAGGCCAATTCTTAAAGACAGTAAAGCGAAATATCTTGGCATGATAATCGACTCCAAACTTATCTGGAAAAATCACATCATCCAAAAGGCAAAAGAAGTAAAGTTCAAATTTGGGCAATTATACTGGCTCTTAGGAAGAGAGTCAACTTTATCTACACAAAACAAACTGCTAATCTACAAAACTATAATAGCTCCTATTTGGAAATACGGTGCAGAACTCTGGGGCACTGCAAGTAACTCGAACATAAAAATCATACAGCGAGCCCAATCAAAAATACTGCGAACAATCATTAATGCCGAGTGGTACATTTCCAATGAAGACATACATCGTGATCTTAACGTTAGCACAGTACAGGAGGTCATAAAAAACCACAGCTTTAAACACACAAGCCGTCTCACATCTCATTCAAATAATGAAATTAAACAACTTCCTAGTAACGAACTCTTAGGTATGAGAAGACTTAAGCGATGTACACCATCAGAATTGTTCTTTCGATTCCAGTAATGCAGTCGGAGAAATGTATTTATAATCTTTAAGTTTATTTTATTTCTTTTTAAAATTCTAACTAATATTAAATATAAGTTATCTTAAGTATTGGTTTAAGATAATTAATTCCCAGACCTCAATACTAATTACTTATTGTCATATAAAAGACAGGTGTAAATAAAATGGGATGTTAAAAAAAAAAAAAAAAAAAATATATATTTCAGGGGTACTCTATTGTATACTGTAACATAATAACTGATAACTAATAATAATAATATCGAACAGTTTTATGTTTCAATTAAAATATTTTTTGGGGTTTTCAACACCGTTTTCGAAAGTTAAAGCCATTTTTTTAAATTTACGCCCTGTTTCTATAACACGTTTTGCTTTACGTTCGTCTAAAAACAATAACAAAATACATGCAATGCAAAAACAAAATACATGTAGTCACCCGTTCGTGTAGAGGCGAACGTGTTGTAGAAACCAGGGGTTAATTTTTTTGCTTTAAGACTGTACTGATTTAGCTATATTCAATCTTTTATCTCCTTTTTTTTCTGAAAGTTACTCCAACTATGCTGAAAAATAAGTTTTAAATTTAGTTTATGAAAAATGTAAATGATGTATCATTACAAGGTAAACCATGATTGTCCCAATTATTGGTAACTCATTACTTTATGTTTCAGAATAATGTTGAATACAATACAATGCCGATACATCTACTTAATTCTGCTCATATCTTTCCATCTGGTTGTCGTCCACACTATTAATGTGCTTATCAGTACAATTTTTTTTAGCAAAATAAATTAGTAAAACATTAGTATATAATTTGAAAAACATTAGTTCGAAACAGTTAAGTGCTGAATAAGTATAACTAAAATTTTAGCTGAAAACATAATTTTAGCCAAAAATTTGAAAAATAGTATACCTGATTTGCAAGACGTTTTACTAACTTTACTAATAACTTATTTTTTTCATTGTATACATATTTTTTGAAAGAATCACAAGCAAAATTTAAGACTTTCAGCAAATAAATTAACTGAAGTATAATTTTTCTACAAATTTTTTGAGTTTTTTAGTTTACTAATATTTAGCAAAAACTTTATTAACTTTTAGCAAGGATTTTTAATTTTTAATCAATAATCATAGCAAAATTTTTGCTGAATCTATTAATTTTGTTGCTAAAAATCAACTTGCTGACTTTCAGCAAAAGATTTTGCTAACATTATCAATTTTTTTGCAAGCACCCTCCTGACTAAAATTTGCAGACATTTTTTGCTGACTATACAAACTTTTTTTTTTTATCGAGTGTACATATTAAAACGTATTGAAATGTTTGACATTGAAAAAATCCTTTACTGTAATTGTAAGATTTATTGGAACCCAAATAAATAAAATACAAATACAATATTTTAGCTATGTATTGTTAATAATTTAAAAAGAAAAAAAAAAATATACCAACTCATGCATTTTGATAAATTGTAATTATTTAGCAATGATGTGTACAATAAGCGGAGGTGCCTGATAAATTAGCATCTGAAATGTTAAATAAATCAAATTCACCGTGATTACTTTTCCAATTAATTATAAAATATTTAGTGTAACCAGTTTAATTATATTTGTATGTAAATTGAAAACAACCAATTGCACTTTAAAGCTTCGAGTGTCCCTAACATCTTTTCCGTAATGGGAGCCCTTCTGATTAGTTGGCGTCTGGAATGTTATATAAAACAAATTACGGTGAGTTATTTTCTAAATGATTATCAAATGTATAATTTAGTAGTTTTATTTATTTTTATTTATAAAAATCGAAGACCAAGTATCCTTAGCGTATTTTTTTCATAAGTGAATCTTTTTTGCTTTACTTGTAAGTTTTTTGCAAAATAAAACAATTTTATTTTTGCGGAAAAATAAAAAAATATTAATTTTAGGAAATATTTTGTTTCCTCATATCAACGAAACATTTCGTAAATTAAGAATTTTTTTCGTTTATTAGTACAAAAATTTTATTTTTTGAATTAATAATCATATAATTACAAATTATATACTATTACCCTAACCGAGCACTAGCTAATATGGCGCGTTGTAGCGAAAACAGTTCAGTGCCTCTGGTGGGAATCGAACCCACGACCCCCGTACTGATAAGCCAGCACGCTACCAACTAGCCTACCGGGGCGCATATTAGTACAAAAAGTTGTTCGTGAAACAACAAAAATATCGTAATTATTACAAAGCAAATATACCAACAATTTACAAAATGACATAAGTTCATTTTACAAAATATTTTGTTTCGGCAAAACAACGAATATTTTCTTAAAATGTACGAACATTTCTGTTCATTTTACCCATATGAATGTGTAAAATGTCTTTGTTGACTTTTGTCCTTCAATCCTGAAAATTATCCCCGGAATTCCTAAATAAATTATATACAAAGGCTGAATGCTCTGAAAGATAGAAAGTTATCGACATAACTTTTTATCTCTCTGCAACATTAAAGCCTAAAGTACCTGTCAAAACATATTTCAAGTCGTAGTTACTTATTTCCGCTAAAACAGATCATACGACACTTGCTCTTATTACATTAGCAGCCGTAGTGGTAAGATTTATTTCAAACAATTGTCCAATAAATCCAATATTCCAAATTATAATTTCATTATTTGTCTTTTATTTTTCTATATTTCATTCCATTTGGAAATTTTAAATTGAGAAATAATATCTCATATGATGAATTTCATATCAAAACCGATATGCATTGAACCCGACCCTCTCAGATTTTGATGAAATTCTTCATACAGCTACATTTTACCTATACAAACACAACTTCATTTTTACAAATTGCATTTTTGAAAATATGTGGGCGTGGCAAGGTATCGAAGTTTTTGAAAAATTACGATAATGTGTACTTTCAAGCTGTGATTACTACGGAATGGCTAAACCGATTTCAAAGATCTTGTTAGCATTAGAAAGGAATTTAAATTAGATTTCGAAAACATACACTGTAAAAATTTTATATTACACTGAAATTTTTTTTTTGCCAAAAATAAAACTTTAAACTGGGAAAAGACTTCAAAGGCCAAGTGTTTTTTTCCAAAAAATATTTTATTTATAAAAGTCTATTTAATATATATAACATATCTAAAAATTAAAATGGCGTTTTTTTTCTTTTTCTTAATTTTTTTTAAGTAAATGCATCTCTTGTTAACTTCCTTAAATTTTGATATCATTGTGTGACAAAAAAAGAATAAAGTGGCTATACTTTGAAAGTTATACAGATTTTTTTGTAATTCTAATAGATTAGAACAAGAATCGTATTATCAAATTTTTCAGACACCCCAAAATATGGACTTACCCTTGGTAATTTTTTTTTTATTTTTATTTTTTAGATTTAATATATAATTTTGGGCAGCTAATACTGTTGACTTTCGGAATATTTGCTAACTTTTAGTGAAGTTTCATCTAAAGGTATAAAGGAATGGAAGCTTTGAGTTCCTCTAATAGTTTTAGCATTTTTATACCTTGAAAATAGCTCTTCTTTTGTATTGTTATAGTCGTCAGCGTCTGCATAAGCAACTTCTATGGAGGTCTTATAAGTTTGTGAAGCCCAATGATAAAGGTCTTTCGCTGTTTGAATTTGGTTTTTATTTGCAATTCATATAGATTTGTTTTAAAAACTCTGAAGTTCTAATTATCCAGGTTCTCCTCTACACATACTATCACACTCATATTCCACAAAATCATTTCGTCCCATCGAACTAGATTGTATTAGACGCTCTGAGAGCTATTTCCCTAGGAGATCTAACCAGCAACAACAACGTTAATAACATCATCAAAAAACGGTTCGTTTGATTTTTGCTTTCTTTCTTTATGCATTGCGTTTGATAGTGCAAAGCGAATTGGTGCAATCGTTTTTAGAATTTTAATTATTTCATTGCTAGACGTGGTAGTATCATAAATTGTAAAATAAATCAAAAAAGGAATTAAAAATAAATTTAATCATATCTTAAAAAGTGAAAAAAGCAGTAACGTGTTGAAAGTTTTAAAGTGATATAAATAGATAGAATACAAATATTAAAAAATATATAAAAAAAATAAAAATTAAAACAAATTGGGTGAAAACACGATTAAGGAAAGTGGTTCAAGCAAAGGACTGAATATCAAATAGGAAATTTTAGCCTGCCAAGGAAGGTCCGCCACATAACTTAGGTTTACAACACAGCATCATCCCAGTTTACTGGGTTAAAATAACTCAGTGTCTGATGGAAATGCTGAATCATGCAATCTTTTTGCGGACTATTTTCAAAGCACTTTTGTAAAGCCTATTTCTATTAGTAATAACTTTCAGTCCGGTCAGGATTCTGGCATATTATTAGATTTCAATATTAGTGTTGAGGATGTAATGGATGCAATAAGTGCTTTAAACAATGAAACTAAGTGCTCCGTTGGTTCATATCCTTCTTTATTCTTTAAGAAATGTTCACAACATATTGTTACGGCAATTTCTATTCTTTTTAATACATGTATCAAGCATGGTAAGTTTTTGGATAGTTGGAAATTCTGCTCCATCGTCCCCATTTTTAAATCGGGTGATCGTAGCCAAGTCACTAACTATAGACCGATAGTTAAACAATGCGTTTTCGCGAAAATATTTGATAGGATTATAAAGGACAAACTTTTTGATCATGTCGAAAGTTCAATTTCAGCTTGTCAGCATGGTTTTATGTCTGGTAGATCCACTACCACGAATTTAATGTTAATATCACGCAATATTATTAACTCAATGGAAGTAAGATCCCAGTGCGATGTTATTTTTACAGACTTTGCTAAGGCCTTTGATACCGTAAGTCATAATCTTCTATTGCGGAAACTTAGCAGGTTTGGATTATCACACAATCTTTTAACATTTTTTAAAAATTTTTTATTAAACAGATATCTTAATGTTTCAATTGGCAATTCTTTTTCTTCGCGTTTAATTGACGCCTATTCTGGTATTCCCCAGGGAACCCACATTGGCCCTTTACTTTTTATTATATTCATTAACGATTTACCGTTAATTTTAAAATATTCAAAGTGTCTTTTGTTTGCTGATGACTTGAAAATATATTCAAGAATATCTAATATCGATAATTGCAGTAAACTGCAATCTGATATAACAAGTTTATCCGATTGGTGCATCGAAATTGAGATAGGGATAAATGTATCTAAATGTTGTACAGTGTCCTACACTCGTTGTTTTAATCATATAGTTTTCGATTATGATATAGGTGGTTCTCCACTTACACGTTCAATTGAGGTGAAGGACTTAGGAGTTATTTTCGACAGCAAAATGTCTTTTTCTAGCCACATAGACTGTATAACTTCTAAGGCTTATAGTATGCTTGGCTTTGTAAGGAGAAATTCCAAGGATTTTAAAGATCCTTATACGCTTAAAACGTTGTTTATTTCGTTGGTCCGTAGTAAATTGGAATATTGGTGTCGGAATCAAATAGGTACATCAAATCGAATTGAACGTGTTCAAAAGATTTTTGTTAAATCGGTCTTGAAATTAATTTGGCCTTATGATTTACCATCCTATGATGTTAGGAGGAAAATGCTAGGCTTACAATCTTTGGAAGATCGTAGGTTATATTCCGCAATAATGTTTGTTTATAATGTTATAACTGGTGAAATAAATTGTTCCGAAATTACCCAGGTAGAAATTGCCGATGGTACCAAAATCAAAGTACTGGCAGAGCGTTGGTTAACAGTAATACCAAAAAAAAAGCATTGGGAAAGCACTTATTTGAAACGCTTTGCCAACGTTTGCTGAAAGTGCCTTGCCAATACCTGTTTTGCAAAATTTACAACCGTTTATGAAAAACAACCACTGGCAAAACATCTGTAAACAGTGATTTGCCAACGTTAGCAAAAACGACTTTGCCAGTACTTCTTTGACAAAATTTACGACCGAATATACAAAAATACTACTGGGAAAACATCTTATAAATGTGCTCTGCCAACGCTTATAGAAAATGCTTTGCCAGCACTTCTTTTACAAAATTTACGACCTTATGTGTAAAAATACTACTGGCAAAGCATTGGCTTACAGCGTTTTACCAACACTTGCTAGAAGGGTTTTGCCAGTACATGTTTCACAAAATTTACGACCGTATATGAAAATATACTGCTGGCTAAACATTGGTTTAAATGCTTCACCGACGTTTGAAAAATTGCTTTGCCAGCACTTGTTTCACTTATTTAACTACTGTTTATGAAAATAAGTACAACAGTTTTTTTTATAAATAATTCTTTACTTTATTTATGTAAAAGAGCTATAGCTATCGTTTCACTTTGAAACTTTGTAAGAATGCACTTAACTTCTACTAAATGTATGTTTATTATTACATAATTTTCATTTAAATTTCTTACTATATACAATCCAATTTCTTTTGATGAAAGAGGAAAGTTAAAAAAATCATCAGTTTCATCAAAAACACAACCTTTTACAAATAGGTCATCACATTTGTGCTTAGAATGCTTAATGCTAAAAATTTCATTTATTACCATAACATTTCCGTTACTGAGTGTGCATACATTATTAGGATGAGATGACGTAAATTTAAAACCTTGAATATTAATAAAAGAAAATACAACTTTGGATTCCGAAGATTCTATAACTTTTCCAAGAGAATACTTTGTATTCTTATAAAGTGGATATACCAAAGGGATATTGTTTTTCGAGTTTTCATAATGAAAAGTATGCAATTTTCTATGAATTTGTGCTATTGGATTTTTGGGAGATTTAACAATAGATTTTATATAGCCCAAACTGTTTTCAAAATCGAAAGCAGAAAATTGTGAAACGGGAGCGCCAATGTTAGCAACGTCATCTGCGATATGGATTAGATTATGAAAATTCATTGTTTGCGAACTGGGTCCATAAAAATGTGACATTAGTTCGAAAAATCTTCTTAAAATTTGCTTTACATAATCCGTTTTTAAAGAAGCTAATGTATAAGATGATAAAATCCTACACGATGAATATAACATTAAAAAATGCTTGTACTGATCAGAATTTAATGAATTTTTTAAAACTATAGCGCTACCATATAACAAAAAAAAACGGAATTGAGTTGCTTTCCAGTTTTTTATATCCAATAAGTCAAATGATTTCCTTTGAAATTCCGATGGTAGGTCATTTGATATATTCAAAAAATTTCGTTGCAAGACTACAAGGTTTTCCTCTGAAATAAAGCAGTACGAGTTTTTTAAAATAAGTTTTTGTAACAAATATTTGCTGACTCCGAGATGTAACATATGCATTTCATCAAGAACTACATTTTTAACCAAATCAAAATTAACAAGATCAAGTAGTGGGCTAACTTCTTTATTAAGATGATGACCAGGATTAGATTTGTCTCGAAACGACTGCACAGTTCTCTCTTCACTATTTATATCTTTAAAAACTCGAGTATTATTAATAGTTTCTCCCTTCACAACGCACCTTTCACAAGAATAAAATCCTGTATGGCCTTTGGAACATTTAATAAACGCTCGAGCCGGCATGTCACAGCAAAACGCAACTATTTTAAACTTAAAATGTTTTCCATTTAATTCAATACCTTCAAAATAAAAAAGAATTGCTTTTATAAATAAATATTAAAACAAATTATTTATACCTTCATTTTGGAAAATGCTTGCTTCCAAAACAAAATCTTTCAGAAATTCTCTCGCAGAATATGGCTTTGAATTTCCAAAAAATAACGCAATTAGAAAAGGCTTGGTCATGTAAAGGTTGGAAAATACTTTCCCCATGATGGACCAGAACCCTCTTTTGGATTTATTAAAAACATCCATTCCATCTACGTGTATTAATAATTTAATTTCATTTTCTCCATAAAAATTTGGATGTATAATAAAATTCAAATTTTCTTTAATACCAAAATATTTAAATTGGCCTAGTGTATCGTCCAAACTTTTCATTATGTTAGTTTCACTTCTAACAGTTGAGGTTCCTAAAAGTGTTTTGGACGATTTTGGAAGGGAAATATAACCTTCAGATCTAAATATCATTAATACCTCATCTATAGATTTTTGAGTGAGTACATGAACATTTCTTAAAACCCAATTTTTAATCTTTAAATCTATGGTGCCATTTATTAAATCACTGTGATCTATTTCTTCTGCTTGTGAAAGTAAATCATCTGAATTTGTTTCATCAGTTGTGTTTAATTCGCTTGAACAATCCTCATCTTCGCTAAAATCGATTGTCGGAATATAATCTAACTCCTCTACATCTTCAGCTTTGTACAATGGAACAAATATTTGGTTTTCGTCAGCTTCTACAACAATATTAATGGCGATATTACCCATATCATCACATGCGTCATTACCTTAAATAATTAAAATTAATAAAACGAAATAACTCTTTATAATTTTACTTACCTATTTCAGAATTTTCTTCGTTGTTTAGAAATCTATGTTTTTTTAAACGTTCATAAGACATTTTGGTGTTTTAAATATTTTTGTTATAGTTGAAGCCAACAGTCGGTATTGTGCTAAACATTCACATGAGCGATATGCTGCTAATTTGGCAGTTTTCAAATTAAACTAGCGATTTCAAGTAACTTCTGGTGGAAAAAATTAAATCACATATCTTGGTTGCGCAATAACAATCAAAACCTTTTTGGTTTTTCCCAATATATTGTACAACCACCAATATGGCATACACATATCAGACTATATACTAACCAATTTTGATAAACTATTAATTAAATAGAAAATTTTGAGTGGTTTAAAATTTAGCTATTTTTTATTAACCAATGTATTAAAAACAAAAAGTTAACATCAGTGCGTAGGCAACATTGTTGTATTTGACCATTTTACATACTGTGCTGCCATACTACAAACAATTCCTAATTTTTTCGGGAATGGAATTTTAGAGTTAACTATCATTAAAAAATATTAATTATTGATCTTAAACGCAAAAGCGTAAATTGTTTTAAACATAATTTTCAGAAAAAGTCCAGTGTGAGATTGTCAAATATACTCAAGTTTTCTATATTTTTCTTTTTATACTTCAGTTTTTATATATTTTGTTCATGCAAACATAAAAATGATACATATTTAAATCTTCATATTCATATATAAACCATATTAACGCAATAACTTGTTTGTAAGCATATATACAATATTTTTATTGATATTTCTCTCAAAAATATGTATTTTTTTACATTTATATAAATTTTGTTATTTTTTTTTTTTTTGTTTTTTAATAATTTTGTTTTGAAATAATTTTTTTAAATAATTCTGTTTTCCAAATAACACATTGTAGAACGCAATCTTTTTTATTAGCTTTTTACTGAAAAAAATGTAACAATCGTTATTTTGTATGTTGATATTTTGGGAGTTTTGCAATCCATATAAAAAATTAGAATTTGTAATCTGGCAACACTGTAAGTATTATAAAATAATTGAAAAAATACAGCCCTGCTGTACAAACGTCGTTAGTGATGGTTACTATTGAATACTCAATTCAACTTGGTACTCGATAATACTTAAAAAAAGCTTTGTTTTTAAGGTAGCAATACACTACGCATTATTGTGCAACTTTTGCAAAAATATTGCAGTGCAAAATATTGCCAGTGAGTATATCATATTTGAAGGTTGTACAATAAATTGGAAGAAATCACAATAAATTGTGCATAATATTGTCAATATTATTGTAGTTTTGACCCACACAGTGGAATAAAATGTACAATAGCAAAATACAATTTTCATCTAAGTGATGTCAGACTCTGCAAATTTCATAACTTTTTTATAGATATGAAACTGGATTTTTCAAAAAATGCTTTTAAAAACTGGGTTTAACCCAGTTCTTTTTTTCCAAATCGTTTTAACCCAGTTATAATACAAATGCTCACCAAAATCCAATTTAAACCAGATATCGAGTATAATTTAATGGTATCTGTATCAAGTATTCGGTAATCAGACTATTAATTATTTACAACACTAGTTTTCATATAAACAGTTATAACAGTAAATGAAAAAAATATTTCAATTGGAAAATTTTAAGCGTCGGTATCAGTGCTGGTAAAAAATAAAATTTTAATACAATACAACAATTGAATTAATTTTAATTAAAATTTAAAATGGGCAAACGACAGAAAAGTATTGAAAAACCCGCCGATAATGCTGAAATAGGTGAGTAATTACATGTTTATTTAAAAAGAAAATATTAATTTTGATTTTTCTGCAGAAAAAATTCATGAAATAATGAATTCCATTCCAAGTTTTCAAGAACCCACTACTTCTGCTGAAGCTGAGAAGATGCGGAAGCTTTCAACAGCTCCAATAGTAAAACGTAGAAGTAAGTATAATGATCATACCAAATATTTGTAGCTTTTGTTATGTGTTATGTGTTTTAATTTCCGTGTGCCCGCTAAAGTACACTTTAGTTAAAAAGTGCACTAATGAGGCCAACAGAATTTTCTATGGTATTTTTACCATAATCAAAAAGCTTTAGTGCAACTCTATTGCTTTGTACAAAAATTAATTAATATCATGCAAAAAATTTTCTCAGTGTAGGCACAGAAACTAAATAAATCAGTGTAGGTTTAAAAATTAAATAAAAACTTCTTACTATTTCATTTCAGTTGCAGTAGATGACATACAAAAAATTCAAAGTGACATTGATCATTCGAACGTTGCAGGTTTTCAAAAGGACGGTGTCAAAGACCAAAATAATTGCATTTTAATCGAAGTCAGTGGTAAGTGAATATAATTGAATTTATAAAGTATAAAAGTTTTAAAAAGTTAACTTTTTCAGAGTTAGAAAATGTTAAACGTGATCTTAAGGATGAGATAAGATCACTTAGAAGAAGCATTCAATACGACATGAAGAAAATGAACAACAAAATCGATAAAGTTGAATTTTATATGTCAAATACTAAAAACGTGCGTCCTTTATCTGATATACAGAAAAACCTAGGTTTGCAGTCTCCAATAACAGATTTGGCAGCATTCCATAGCTTTGATAATAAAATCAAAACTGATGAGGAATTTGCTGAAATATTTGTAAGTATTGATTATTAAAACTTAGTATAGTAATTCAACTTTTCCAATTCAACTTTTCTAATTCAACTTTTCTAATTCAAATTTTATTCTTCAGCGTGAATTTTTAAATTTTAAATCGAGAGCCAAATCATTGCATGAGGCAATTGGTGGAGTGCTGTCTGCTGTAATGTCGCAAGACTTACAGATAAAGTTTAGCGCCTGCGGAAAGCCAAATAAAGGTTTGGCTAAACTAAATTTAAGCGGCACTTTTGTGTATGGTGAATTAAAAGGTAATATTTATTTAATACTTTTTTTTAATCAAATTATTTACACTATTTTTCTTGTTCTCAGATACTCTTTTAAAACAATTTGAGAAGGAATCTGAATCGACAATATTATCTAAACTGAGTCGTTGGCTGGCAAATGCCAAAGATAGACATGGAGGAAGACATTCCCGTTAATTTGATTTAATAGCATTAAGGTACTACAATTTTTATTTATATTTGGACAATATGATAATTCAGACCTCATATCTACAATAAAAGTATCTTAAGTTTTTTCATAAAAACGTATTTCAAATACAAATTTAACGAAAAATGTTATTTTCAGACCCAATATTATCAATTTAAACTATAAAAATACAAATTTCAGCTAATTTTTTCTTTATTTTGCAAAAAAAACTGTTCAATACCATTCATATTTTTAAATTTTAACAAAATTTTTCAAATATTAAAAGCAAAACCTTCAAATTTAATCAATTTGAATTAGAAATCATTTAATATTACTAAATAATGCCTAAAATATGAATTCAATTTTTTATTTTTTCTATTTTATTTCATTATTAAATTATTTAATTTTAATTTAACTATTTTATTACACAATGTAATTTATTATTAAATAAATCAAAATACAAAAATAAAAATATTGCGTTTCAATAATAAGTAACGCAATCTTTTTAATGATATAAAAAAAATATTTTTTTTTTCCCTATTGTTGTAGAACTTTTCAAATTGTTTCGCCAACGCTTTGCCAACCTTCCGAAATACAAACGGCCAACTGAAGATTGACGTTATCATTTCAGTGTTGGCAGAGCACTTAATTTAACAATGTTGCCAACGCTTTGCCAACGTTTCAAACAACGAACGGCCAACTGAAGATTGACGTTATCATTTCAAGGTTGGCCCAACACCTAAACTTTGGAAAAGCGGGCGTCCTGCCAACGCTTGTACGACCTTATACAGTACTTTGCCAACGCTTTGCCGTTTGTATTTTTCTACCTGGGTAGGGATCATTTTATATTATACCGCCCTCCAAGAGATTTAAGAGTAAACCGGATTTTCGAAGAATCTGTTCATAGAACAAACTACGCCGAAAATGAGCCGATTGCAAGATGTTTACACTTATGTAATAGTTTTGCTCCAATTCTAAACTTTAATGTAAATAAAGATAAGTTTAAGTTGTTTTTATTTAAACTTTATAATTAGTTTTTAAGCTTTCTTCTAGTTTAGTAATCTGTAAGAATTAAATTCTGTAGATGAAATGAAATAAATAAATAAAGTTAGTCGGTGGGTCATAGTGATTTTTTTTGGCGAAGAAAAATACATAGAGTGTTTTTTTAAGTCATATGCGTACCTTTTTTTTTTTTTTTTTTTAGTTAATGCTGAATTGTTCTGTTTTGTTATTTTGTTAATAAAAATATGTTTTATTGGATTTAAATGGGTATTTTTTATTTGCCGATTTATTTAAATCAAAGGGCCGATAATGCCGATTTTTTTTTGTTAAATATGCCGATTTTTTATCAAAATCATCTGGCACCCTTGCCTACACGCCATATTTGATATTTACAAAAATCTTTCTTTAAACTATTTCTCTTTAATCTACTTTCTCTTACTCTACTTTGCTAAAACTCTTAAAGAAACACACACTAGTGTTCTTTCACTTTGTTTACGCCCCTTTTCCTTAATATCAATTAGCTGATCTTTATGCATTTTTTTTCAAGTTTTTAAGTTTAGTTGTTCAACTTAATAAAACATTTCGCAATGATGCATAATCGTTAATGTTATTGCCATAAAACATAAAAATGGAGCAAAATTGATGATTAATAGGTTTTTTGTTAAAGCTCTGCCTATTATGGAGGTTTTAGCATTTCTAAAACGTTGGGTTCTGATGAGATCTTTAGCCTGATCGAAATACTACACTTAGGAAATTATGTTGGTAAAGACGACAGCAATTGTAGTCAAAAACAAATGAAATTTCATTTAAAAAAAGGACGACTTACATTTCATTAAATTCAACTAACATTGTCATTTGTTTTTTAATGTTCAAAAAATGACTAACAATTGTGAACCACATGGTAGTAAAAAATAAACAAACATTTATTTTTTTTTATTTTTATATAAAAAAAACAACTGTAAAAAATGAATGTAAAATCGTAAAGCAGTCATTTGATGTGAGTTGTTTTTTAAATGAACTACAAGGTTAGTTAAAAATTTTATTTGTTCTACAAATGACTTACATTTACATTAAAAATAATTAAACTGTATTACAACCCAAACAACTACATATTTTTAAAGCAGAAGTTCCCTGAGTGTACACTGATAGAAAAATGCGTCTTCATATTGATGATGCCCTAACATCAGAATTGTGACATCGATGTTATTACAAATGACATCAATGATGCAATAAGTGACATCAATTTAATGACGAACGTTATCATATAATTTTGTCATATTTTACGCGTCATCCGTGCTATGACTACAGTGACATCAATTCGATGCCCCATTTTGTGCATTAATAACAGGAAAAGTATGAATAAAGAATAAAACTAAATAACGTTAAAATGTTTGTAAAGTGTGTTTTAGTAAAAACGTTAATGTTTTATTCCTTATTTTTTGTTTTTAGACGCATTTCTAAAACTTGTATAAGATACATCACATTGATGTACATTCGTTGTGAAAGCAAGAAGCACTTTATACAATATATAACATTCATATTGATGACATGTAATCATTATAAAGGGTGGTTAAATTTTAAGGGCCGATGTTGATTTTGAATAAAACACATATTATTTAGGAAATTATTGTCATTTCTTCTTATTATGATAATATTGGTATGGCTCAATTATGTATGGAACAAAATATCGGCCAAATGGCCGCCGCGACCTCGGTGGCACACCTCCATCTGATGGTCCGAATTTTCGATGACGCTGAGGCATACACAGAAAAATTATGGGCCAAAAATATCTAATTAATCGATTGTTTGAATATCAATGGCAATTTAAACAATTTTTTTAATTGATTCAATTAAAAAATTTATTGAATTTTCTAATATATCCATACAGTGTTGACAACATGTAACAAATTTTTTAAAAATTTGTCAAATTTTTTTTTTGTTTTATTTAGATTAAATAATCAAACAAAGGTATAATTATATCAATATATTATTTAATTTGTAAATAAAAAGAAAAAAATTCGCAAATGATTAACTTTTAATAAGTTGAATAGTTTACCGATTTCAAATACACGCAAAATCGTAGTTATTTCACTAGAGTTTGCAACACTCTTTTTGTTGAGATATTCGTGTACGCACGAAAATTTAATTTGTGGTAATAAAACTGCACATGTGGATTTAAATAAACCTTATCGAAAAAGGACAATTAAACTATTATTTTTGTAAATAATTATATTTTCAATAAGTATAAGTGTCATTAAACTATCATTTTAAAGTTGTGTGTGATTTTTTTAAGAAAGCAATTCAATTACAAGAAAACCGTCATAACCCTAATGTATTTTGACATCAGTTCTATGACAAGTGTCTTCGTTTTTGACCCCATGACACTTGTCATCACGGTGATGTCAGCCTTAACATCACTTAACCAAATTGTCATCAGGGTCGAAAACTTAAATTGTGTCATCAATGGGATGACACATCGGCATCACATAAATGACGAATCGGAGTCAATTTAATAAAAAAATGTCATCATTGCGATGGCTCAGTTACATCGAAGAAGGGACTTATTGTGCTCAATTTAATGACAAACTGTCATCAATGCAATGATACATTGACATTAAAGAAATGACTAATTGGCATCAATTTAATGAGAAAAATTCAATAATTTAATGACGCACTAACATCAGGGGAATGATTAATTGGCATCTATTTATTGACAACATGTTATCAATACAAAGACAAAATAACATCTTATAAATAAAACTTAAATAACTCTTGCCATCTGCCTCACTTTGGACTTCTTTTCGCGTTTGGAAAAGTATGTAGTGTAGGCACCACAATATCTTTAAATAAGTATTTTTGGAATCTAGAAAGTAAATATATAATAAGTTAGATTTTGTTTTTTTATTGACTTTTTTCGATTAAAACATTATCATTATCAAGATCGTCTAAATCGATCGATGCTTAAAAATGCTAATAAAGTTTTCTTTCCAAGCCAGTGTGTTATAATTGTCTCAAACATTTTGTTGAAATCGATATAAATCTGAGAAAAAAGAAAAACAATAGGTACGTTAAGGGTAAATAACTTAAAATTTTATTGTTTCATATTTTTCCTTGATGAAGTCACTTACCGGGTGCTTGTTACGCACGTGTGCCTTAAATTTCGATGAGTTTTTATAGACTGTATTACAACATTTATAGTTGTCCAGTCTTAAGAAAATGATGGGACTTTAAATGTTCAAAATAAAGCTCATTGGTTATAAAAAACTTTTCACAAATAAAACACTTTATTATTTTCTTACAAATTTTACACGACCGCAAAAAATACAACTGAACTACTCAATGACTGACCTAGAACAAACAACACATTTATTTTTCATATGTATGTTAGACAATTTTTTTTTATTTCTTTGTTGTCAGGAGTACTTTACTTAGTTTGTTGTTGTTTATTTGACTCTTAACTCTCTTCGCTCTCATTTATTTTGATGCTAATGCAGCATATGATGTCAAAGTGTCATCAATTAGCAGACGTTTACAAGTATTTATGATTAAATGTCATCATATTGACGACAATTAATCATCACTTTTTTTGTAACTGCAATGATGACATATGAATGTTATATACTGTATAAAGTGCTTCTTGCTTTTACAACGAATGTACATCAATGTGATGTATCTTATGCAAGTTTTAGAAATGCGTCTAAAAACAAAAAATAAGGAATAAAACATTAATATTTTTACTAAAACACACTTTACAAACATTTTAACGTTATTTAATTTTGTTCTTTATTGATACTTTTCCTGTTATTAATGCACAAAATGTGGCATCGAATTGATGTCACTGTAGTCATAGCCCGGATGACGCGTAAAATATGACAAAATTATATGATAACGTTCGTCATTAAATTGATGTCACTTATTGCATCATTGATGTCATTTGTAATAACATTGATGTCACAATTCTGATGTTAGGGCATCATCAATATGAAGATGCATTTTTCTATCAGTGTACGTTTTTTTTTTAAAGATTATTTTATTTAATATTATGCAAATAAAATTTCAATATTCTGGTTTATCTAAATTTTTCTATTAAAAGAAATATACGACTCATACCAACTGAAAAAAAAATCAATCATCAATATCAATTGTTTTTTTAATTTGTTTTTTCTTTACATATAAATCGTTCTCCTCTGGAGAGATTCCACTCTTAACTATTTTTTTTTGAAAAGGGACTCATACCACTTTCAAAATAAATGGTTCATAAATTTATTTCAATAACTATAATTTTAATTGTATTAATTAATTGTGCACAGCATCGGTAATTAATCCTTTCATTTTCGTGAAAAGTCAATTGAAATACTAATTGATATTATAAATTTCGGATTTAATATTTTTTTTTTACTAGCGTGAAATTTTGAGTGTATAAAACAAACAGTGATTTTTTTCCCTTTGCAATAGGTTTTTTTTTTTTTTGTTCAAATTATTTGTTTTCAGTTTGGTCTCTGAAAGCAAATAACGGAAAGCTCTTTGGAAATCTGAGGACGGATAGAGTTTTCCAACTTATTGTTCCAAATATTTCACATATGTATTAAAATTTCTACCAGGGTCATTGAACTTTTTTGTTTTTGGTTTTGTTTGCAGATACATATTTTAAAGTATATGCACAAATATTTTAAAACAGCTGACACTTTATTACACTCATATTAAAAAGTTAGTAGAAAAATTGCTAAAAACGTTGTATATCACATTATACAGCAGGCATGTAGCTTGAAAGGGGTGATTTTTCGATTTTTTATTTGATTATGTATTTTTTTTTTTGGATAAACTCCTGGATAAACTTATAAAAATATGTGCACACTAGGGTTCCAATTTTTTTTTTTGCTAAATGTTTACCAATCAGCCCGTAATGGGCAATAATGTATTAATAATCGCCTTTTCAGGTCATTTTAAAACAAAAATCTCAAGTTTTTAACATTACAATTGTAATAAAGGGTGATTTTTTAGCAACTTTCTTTTTGTCAGCTCAGCTGTTTTCGTGTAACATGTTTAACATGTTTTTCGGAAGGATTTGCGTGTAAAACCTTTTAAAAATACAGCTGATGCAAGAATTTAAGCCACAAGACCTACCACGACGGCTAACTTTATGTGAATGGGCGCTTTTAAAGTTGGATGAAGATCCACTTTTTTTTATCGGAAAATTGTGTTCAGCGACGAAGCTCATTTCTGTTTGCATGATCCAATTGAGAGGCGAGTTCGGTAAACAGTTTATCATGCGATTTAACGCCTTTAGACTATTTTTTGTTGGGCTATGTTAAGGCTCATGTCTATAGGGACAATCCCGCAACTGTTGGCACACTGGAAGCCAATATTGAAGAATTTATTCGTAAGATACCGGCCGTTATGTTGGAGAGAGTAGACCAAAATTGGACACAGCGTATATGAGGCGTAGCCGCGGTCAACATTTACATGAAATCGTCTTTAAACATTGAATTATATAGATCGTTCTATCGACTCAAATAAAGATTCATACATTTCTCTAAATTTGAAATGCTTTTTTTTAATCCAATCCGTAAGCTCTTAAAAAAATCACCCTTTACATCTTATTGCACTATAAAGTGTACCTTAACGTCATTTGCGGCCGCGAAATACTGAGATTTGAAAAAACTTTTTGGTATCGATAAAAACCAGTGTAACCTTAAAATCATTGGATTAAAAAGTTCTTTGGATTCCTAAAAAGTGAGATCGAAAAAACCCGACGCACATTTTCATTAACAACAGCTTTTGTGTACGATACTGAATTTTTCTCTTATCAAGTAACCTATTAACGCAATCGACTAATTTTTTCGCTTACAAATGTAATCTGAACAAAAAGCGATTTATAGTGTTTTTTTTTTGCATCTTTAGTGCCCTAATTGATAGCAAAAGAGAATTTAAAAAGAAAGTGCCAGTATTGGGAACTTGTTTTGTAGACTTCATCAGTAATTTAAAAAGAATCTTAATATCATTTATTTTTTCTGAGTTCTGGACAATTAAGGAACGTTTTTTTTTTAATTCTCCTTTTTTTGCCCTCACTTTTTGTTAAAAGTCCATTTGTAAACAAACTTATGATCCGATTTTTCTAATATTTTGTACACATAACTTGTTACAAAAAAGTTTCTTTTTAAACATAAAAAAAGTTATAAGTGATAATCTGTGTCGGGAATTATTCAATCTTACACGTTATAAATTTTTTGCGAAATTCGAGAGCCATATATTTTAAATTCAATGATATTCGTTATGTTGAAAATAAAAATGCATTCTAATGATTTTATTATTGAAAAAATCTGGAAATTTTAAATATTATTCAAGTTTTCTAAATGTTCCATCCCTGCAATATACTTATTTTTATAATTATATTTGTAAGTTGTGAGTGTGTATATCTTTTTTATTTATTCTTTGGTTTGGAACTTGATTTAATTAAATTCGTATTCGTTTTTTTTTTGGTTTTCCACAAAAATAGAAAATACACGATGAATACTTAAAATTCTCAGGAGCATCTTCTTTCCCACATAAATTAGGCAAAAGACATAATGAGAGGTAAATGGAAAAGCCTTAAAAATATATATATATATATATATATATTAGGGCGGGTCGATTTATTTTTCGACAATTTCCCTATGATTTCCGTATTCTATGGGTTATTCCATGAAAATTTGCCAAAGAACCATACCTCTATCGTTAAAATCGAGTCCCCTACTTTTTGTTGGTAGATTTTTTCCCAAATTGACGTTCGTATGAAATATTACCTACACGTTCACATCCATAACTTAAAAACTATCGACCGGGTTTAATCGCGTTGGAAAGGTGAGCTCATTTTAATCAATTTACAAAAAAAAATCTCCAACATTGGTCCAACGGTTCAAAAGTTACGGGCATTTTTGTCCAAATTTTGGAGCATTTTTCCATTTTTTTCATGATTTTGTCCAAGAATATTACTTTCATGGCCATTTTTTTGGCTCAATTTTTTGACTTACGAAGCTTACGAACCTTACGTTACGACTGGACTGATTTCCGCTTTACATTATTGGCATATTTTTTCACAGGGTGCATACCCTGTGTTATGTTTGTTTATTTCTTTTTGTTTTTAGTTTCTTTATAGACTTCTTTATTTTTGTTTGTTATTTTTGTTTGTTTATAATATTCCAGTGTATGCTAGTTTTGTTTGAGCGTCATTTCAGTGAAGTGTTACTTGAAATAACTAACAAATAACACAAGGGAACAAAATTGAACTTTTTTTGTGTTGATTTGAAATTTGTAGCAAATTTTTACTAATTTGAGGTCGCTGATTTCAAATCTGCACTTAATTTTTCTCTATCAGCTCGACTTTTCGAGATATACCGTTATGTTCAAAATTAAGGCACTTCCGCTACATATATTGGAATAACTTGAAAACGGTTCACCATATTAAATTAAAAAAAAAAACCGAAACTCGCAAACAATATTCTCTTTAAGCCGTGCTTACATTGTTTTTAAATTTTCCAAGTAGTTTTAGAGATATCGTTCAAGTTTTGAAAAAAAAATTAAAGTTTTTAAAAAAAAAAAAAAATTTTTGTTCTTTAAAAATTCCGAAAAAATAAAATTGGGACAAAAATCACAGTTTTGGTCTAGAAAACAGTTAGTTAAATATATTTCGAATGAAATGAGCTTTATTTCATTGCAATCGGTGCACAACTTTTGATTTTGTTCACGATTTACTGAATTGATATAAATCGCGATTTCCATACAAAAATAACATTTTCTAATGTGTAAGTGTTTGTATGTAATAAGTTAGTTTTTTATGATTCTAAGAATTAAAAAAATTAAGTAATAAAAAAGATTATTTCATTTTTATGGTTGCGGTAGCAAACTCATAACGCCTATAAATTGTATTGTTCCTTTATGACACCTAGTCAGTTCACAGTCAATTAAAGCGAAAAAAGAAAACTGCACTTGTTTTTATTGATGTGTGGTTTACCGCTGGTAACGGATGATTTTTTTAAAGAAATTCCCCTTAACACATGTGTTCATTCATAAGTGACTGTCAATAAAATTGTGGATATAATTTTTTCTAGGTACTTCAGTAAAAAACTACGAATTATTTATATGGGTTCATTCAACCAATTTTTCTCATTCAACAAGTGTTTACGAAAGCGAAAAGTATAACGACAAAAAAAATATTAAAAAATTTTAACCTAGAACATTTCATCAGTGAACACAAAAAACTTTTGATTTTTATCCCTTGTTTTATTTATTGAAAACTGTGTTACTTTGAAATATATGTCAAAATTGGGCTATGACTACGGTACAGTGAAATAACTCCCAAATGAAATAAGTCCCAATGAAATAACTCCCAATGAAATAAGTCCCATCAAAAATGAAATAACACCCAATGTAAAAAAATGAAATATCTCCCAATGAGAAAAATGAAATAAGTCCCAATTTTTGGGAGTTATTTCAAAATTTAAAAATAAATCCCAAAAAAAATGAATTAACTCCCAATGAAATAAGTCCCAACAAAAATGAATTAACTCCCAATTTTTGTTTGTTTTGTTTTTCTGTTAGAGAACACTTTTTATTTCATAAGTATATGTAAGCATAGGTGGAGTGCAATAATGCCTTACGAAATAAGGCCTTTAAGGCTTTATTTCACTTTCAATTGAGAAATAAGGCCTTTATTTGCAAAAAGGCTTTATTGCACTTTGAAAGTGAAATAAAGCCGTAAAGGCCTTATTTCACTTACATTTTTTTTTAAATGAAGCAATTAAATTTCTTATTCTTATTCTTCTTATATTTTATTGAACAATTATAAAAAAATTTCATATTAACAAAATTAATAGAACATTAATAATTCAACAAAAAATTTAACTGCAACAATATTGAAAATCTTTGCTTTATAAAGTTTTTCTGCGTGGCGGCCTGCGGCCGCTCTTAGGGGGTTTCTCCTCCATGGGACGCGGCAGGTGGCTTCGCTGAATAAAGTTTCCCTGCGCGCGTCACACTAGGGAAGATAATGAGACGGCGCAGGAAAAACTGTATTCAGCGAAGCCACCTGCCGCGTCCTATGGAGGAGAAAACCCCTAAGATCGGCCGCAGGCCGCCACGCAGAAAAACTGAACAGTGTAACAAAAGAATCAAAAAAATACAAAATAAAGGCTTTATTGCACCATTGGCTAAATTGGTAAAATTGTGTTTGCAATTAAAATGAAATAAGTCCCAACTGCGATGAAATAAGTGCCAATGGTAACTCCCAAATGAAATAACTCCCAACAAAAAAACCTGTTGGGACTTATTTCATTTGGGAGTTATTTCATAATGAATTAACTCCCAACAAAAATTATGAAATAAGTCCCAACGCATTGGGACTTATTTCATAATGAAATAAGTCCCAATTTACATGGAAAATTTTTTGGGACTTATTTCATTTTTCCATTGGGACTTATTTCATTTGGGAGTTATTTCACTGTACCTATGACTACGTCAAGAAACACCTGTAAAATCAATCCCAACTATTTTTGTAACATATTTTTGTAACATATTTTTGTAACATATGTGGTAGAAAAAGTGTGTCAGATTTTATTAAAAAAATTTATTTTGACTACTTCGGATTTACCATGGAAACCCGTGACAAGTACTGGATTCCTAATACTGTATGTAAAAACTGTGTAGAGTATTTAAGGTTATGGGCAAACAAGCAACGGACCCAGTTCAAGTATAAAACACCAATGATCTGGCGGGAACCTTCGAATCATTATGATGATTGTTATTTTTGCGCTGTCAACATAACAGGCATTAATAAAACAAACCGGTCTAATGGATTTATCCTAACGTGTTGTCTATTACCCAACCAGTCCTGTACTCTAGTGAGGATTCAGAATCACAACCATCTACATCTACACACAATTTTCACGACTTACGACAAAATGTTCCTTCACCAATTTCTGAATGTGGATCAGATGACTTCCATTTAGATATTTCTTCTGAACGCGAGCAATTTAATCAGGAGGAGCTTAGTGATTTAGTGAGAGATCTTGGACTCTCTAAAAAAGCATCTGAAATTCTTGCTTCTCGATTAAAGCAAAAAAATCTGTTAACCCAAGGAACAACAGTTTCATACTACCGTAACAGAGCATATGATGGCGGACTATTGCTGGATCATTAAAAATAATCCCTCTAAACAAGATTATTTAAGAAAATCTTATAAAAGAAAATTTTTCGATGAGTTGTAATTACATTCTAATATTTGTGTATTAAAATTTTTTATTTTTCTTTAAATTCTCTTTTTGTGTTAAATTAAAAAGTATAGCTGATAGAAATAAACAAAATCAAAAGTTGTTATTTTTGTATGGAAATCGCGATTTATATCAATTCAGTAAATGGTGAACAAAATCAAAAGTTGTGCACCGATTGCAATGAAATAAAGCTCATTTCATTCGAAATATATTTAACTAACTGTTTCTAGACCAAAACTGTGATTTTTGTCCCATTTTTATTTTTTAGGAATTTTTAAAGAACAAAAATTTTTTTTTTTTTAAAAAATTTTAATTTTTTTTTCAAAACTTGAACGATATCTCTAAAACTACTTGGAAATTTTAAAAACAATGTAAGCACGGCTTAAAGAGAATATTGTTTGCGAGTTTCGTTTTTTTTTTTTAATTTAATATGGTGAACCGTTTTCAAGTTATTCCAATATATGTAGCGGAAGTGCCTTAATTTTGAATATAACGGTATATCTCGAAAAGTCGATAGAAAAAAACCAAGTGCAGATTTGGATTCAGCGTCCCAAATAACCTTAAAAACAATATTCAGTTCTTAATCAACAGAACCATTGTTCCCTTGTGTAATCAAACTATTTTGAAATTTAGAAAAGATTTAAAGGTAAGTGTAAAAACATTGCTAACTATTATAGTTAATAGTTATATTATTATTCTATGAAAAACATATTTAATTCTTTTAGTGACGGTTTAAAAAATGGATTCAGAGCCTGGTTCATCGCAAAATCCAACAGATACCCAATGCAGTAGTTTGCAACATTTGGTCTCTCATGATGTTTTTTCTTTTGGCGTGGCCTGTGAATTACCTGATATTAATCTGTCAACTAAACGAGATATATTGAAGTACTATTTTTTCTTGGCCGAACGTTAAAAAGCCCAAAGCAAAATGTTTTCGTATAAAAGATTTATTCCCCAAGTAGCAGACAGATTGTTAGAAATTTGGAATCAACTTAATATTGAACTTATACTCAAAGGTAGCATCATTAGAAAATTGAATAATTTGCTTGACGCATATAGTAATGCAGATAAACAACGAGTAAAACGCGCAACAGAATTCAAAAAATTCGTAGAATAAACAAACCAATTATTCAACATTTTAAAATGTAAATGCAACTTGAAAGAAAACGACTGCTCATTTGGATCTATCCCAGAAAACTTAAAAGATTTCATGCGCGATCAATATAATAACAGAATACAAACGATACCGGAACACGATAGTAGAAGTGAAGAGACGATACCAACGACTATACCAACAATCCCAGTGAGCAACGATCCTACATACGAACCACATTATGACGAAATGGAAGTTGATGTGAGAGGAGGTTCAGAATTAGTTCTACCACCACAAACATACACTCCCAGATACAATACTAAAAACTATGCAATGATGTGTGACAGATTTGGTGTGCATGATAGAATGGGATCAGCATTGGCAACAGCTCTGATGGAAGACCTGGGCGTAAAAGATGCTCATGACAATCTTGTCATCATGGATAAAAGTAAACTTCGTAGAGAAAGAGAAAAATGGAGACAAGACGCACTTCGTAAGCGGTATGATGGCTCGAATTTGATATCATTTTCATTCGACGGCAGGAAAAATGATGCTCTAACTGTAGATGGTTAAAGAACCTCATCTAGTTGTTTTGAGGGAACCAAAATCTCAACGGAAAGACATGTCCAATTGCTGGCTGCCACTGCTAAACGAGTTGCAGGAAAGAATGTAGAAGGCGCTATGGCGACGACATTAGAAAGCCGTACGAAAACACCCAGACTTGAAAGCAAACAAAACTTTCAGAAAAAATAATGTTTTTTTCACATTTTGTCTTTTAGTACACTCAAATCGAATATATTTTTTTGATAATAGGTTGATAGATACTTTATTATCTTTAATTTGAATTTTTGTAGAAAAAAAAATAAAAAGGGAAAAAAAAATCAAAAAGTTGGTTTTATGTGTTATTTTGTTTTAGCAATATCGCATGAATTAATCAACCGAATTCGATAAATTTGGGCTTAAACTCTTTGTTTTGAATTGTAAATTGAATTAAATAATGGATTGAGCCAAAAAATGGCCATGATAGTAATATTCTTGGACAAAATCATGAAAAAAATGGAAAAATGGTCCAAAATTTGGACAAAAATGCCCGTAACTTTTGAACCGTTGGACCAATGTTGGAGATTTTTTTTTGTAAATTGATCAAAATGAGCTCACCTTTCCAACTCGCCTACTGGCGATTAAACCCGATCGATAGTTTTTGAGTTATGGATGTGAACGTGTAGGTAATATTTCATACGAACGTCAATTTGGGAAAAAATCTACCAACAAAAAGTAGGGGACTCGATTTTAACGATAGAGGTATGGTTCCTTCGGCAAATTTTCATGGAATAACCCATAGAATACGGAAATCATAGGGAAATTGGTGAATTTTATCACTCCCTACAAATCGACCCGCCCTAATATATATATATATATATATATATATATAGTGTTGATTGTAAGTAGTTAATAAAGTAATTAATTAATTAAATAATGCTAACTATAATGGTTTTCAATTAGCAGAGATGGCGTAGCTTATAAATACACTCAAAAAACAAAAGAGTACTTTGAAAATGTTGTTAAACATCCATTTCAAATATTCAACTAACTTTCAGCAAATTTTTTGCTGACACAGCGTTTTCAGCTAAAATTTTAGATTTAGTCAGATTTTGAACTAATGTTTAACTAATTTACGTTGCTACGAAAATTGTGCTGACAAACACATTTGTACCATATGGACAACAAATAAAAGAAAAACGAAAATATACAAACTCAACCATTATAAGACTTACACAAAATGCAACCGCGTTTAATTCGACCTTTTAATTTTTTCTTTTGCATACTACACATCAAATAAAGCCACGCATGTGCACATACAAGTTGTGAATATTAAAAAATATAAATAAAGAAATAAAAATAATTTAAATAAACTAATTTAAACAATTTACTAAATTAATGACATTTGGATAAATTTGAAAATTAAAGATGCGGGCAAAAATAATATATAAAATACGCTTCGGTGCGACTGTACAAAAAAATAAATGCCAGTCTCAGGCAGTTGTTTTTAAAAGGAAAATGGTTTGAATATTTCTGTTTTGTATTTTAGAATTATCTTCTACTATCTACTAGAATTATCTTCTACTTCGAAGTGGAAATTGCACCAGCCTTCCGAAATATAGACCTAGTGTTCTACATAAAATATTTGGTTGAAAACTTTGGCCTACTTTCCATGTATTTCTGGATCTACTGAATGAATTTCATATAATAGACTTATTATAAACATGTTTTTAATTATCAATATTGTATACCTTCTTAAAAAGTAAAAAACAACTGTTTAAAGTGTTGCTTTCATACCAAATATTTTTTTATATGTTGAATTTTATAACATTGAATTAAAACCGACATGTAATTCTCATTTAGTTAGCAGATTTATTTATACCTAATGTGAACAAATTCACGCATAAATTAGTTTTTTTTCTTTTATTAAAGCGTAGGGACTATGGCAAAACAATTTCGATTTTTATTTGAAGAAATTAGTCTTTTTTTTAAATTATTTGTAATATTTTTATAATTTTTTTTGTTTAAGAAAATGGTTACATATTATTAACCAAAATTTAACTTTAAAAATTACATTATCATTTTTATGATAATGTTCTAGAATAAATAAATATTCAGATTTAGACTACTGAAATTAAATTACTTAACTTAATATAGTAATAAACCAAATAAGAATTTATAAAAATCTTGTTTAAATTAATTCAAAATATTTATTACTAATACATAAACATTTACAAAAAGCAACTACATACATACATAATACACACAAAAAAATAAAATTCATAAAAAAGTTCATATTTTTAAAGGTTCCTACTATTTATGAAATTTACTTACTATTTATGAAGTGTTCCTAGTTTCCCTAGCATTTATGAAAAGGTACATAAAATTTTCAATGCAATTATGCAATTTATGCAAGTTTTCTTAAATATTAGGATTTTGTACATTTTAAAAATTTTTAAGTATTTTAAGAACATTGTCATAATTTACGAGACACAAACTTTCCCAGTATTTTTTATGAACTGTTAGATTAGATTAGACTAGAGTGGCACCATGCACCGCGACCAGAAGTTGGTGTTTTGTGCTGCCAACGAATACACCCTATAGGTTCAGGCTCTCTACGAAGCCAACTATCCTACCAGGTAAACAGTTCCAAACGTCCGATGGCGTCACTATTCGACCACCAAAATAACGCACCCTCCTGTCGGAGAGCCTCGGACATTTGCAGAGAACATGCTCTGAGGTCTCGGGTTCCAATTCACAAAACCTGCACGTATCCGTAGAGGATCGTCCCATCTTGTACAATTGATACCTAAGGCCACAGTGTCCCGTGAGGTAACCAGTCACGGACCATAGTTCGCCCCTCGTCATAGGCAAGAGTTTCCGCGACCTCTCCCCAGAGGGAGATATAAACAGCCTCGACTGTCGCTGCCCAGGCGATCTGGCCCAATAGGCCCCAAACTCCGACTCCCTCCATCTTCTGAGCCTCTCTCTGACATACCCATTGTGTACGCCACAGAAGGGTTCAGGGCCAATGAATTGTCGACGAGCTCCGCAGCTGTCTAAACAGTCAGCCCGTTCGTTGCCCTCATGCCCCTCATGGCCAGGAACCCATCCCAGTGTCAAGGAGTTGTTCAGTCCTAGACGATTTAGAGAGTCGATATATTCCTTAACCAGACCCGACCACTCATCTTGAGCCCTCAAGGCTCAGTGCAGCCTGGCTGTCAGATAGAATGTAGATCGTGGCCCCACGTGTCCTCCGCAGACACTCTTCCACACAGATACATATAGCGAAGACCTCCGCCTGAAAATCGGAGGGATATTTGAACATGGGCAGAGCACGCTGAAATCCGGTTTCGACAACACCCGCCCCCGTATCCATGTTCGACTGTTTTGAGCCATCCGTGAACCAGACCTGTGCACCAACCTCCGGTAGCCAAGATCTAGTCAACCACGTGCTCCTGTCGAAAACCACAACAACAATGTGCCTCACAAATACCTGCACAGACAGTATCCTGTCACTGACCCTAATAACCGGGTCATCAGCGAACATTTTCGCAATCTCAAGATGCCCCTTCAGATCCCCACTCCTCATGCTGCCAATCTCCCGCAGCCTTGGGGATCCCATGCACGCGTTCTCCTTAACATAGATATGCAAAGGAGTAATGCCCAGCATGACTCCAATGGCATCAGTCGGACATGAGTTCGAGGCACCAGTGAGGCGTATGTGACCATCGGTTTCACAATGGTGTTAAAAGACCAGTAGACCATTTGAGGTCTAAGGCCCCAGGTCCTGCCAAAGAGCCTCTGGCAGGCAAACATTGCCCTAGTGGCCCTTTTAGAGATCATATCAAGGTGCCCATTCCATTTCAGAGACCTATCCAATATAACCTCCAGGTACTTAACGCTGTCAGAGAAGCAGATCCTCGTCCCCTGAATCGATGGCTCAGTGAGACATAACTTACGTCTCCTAGTAAAGGACACTAGGATGGCCTTCGAGGGATTTATAGTCAATCCCTTATCCTGGCACCACTTCAAGGTAAAGTCCAGATCCTGTTGCATGCTCTCAGAAATTGTCCTGTCATCCCAGCCTGTGACATAATGTTATGAAAAAGTTCATATATTAGTACATTGGCAAATTTTTCATAAAATATTCATAAATAGTATGCATTTTTTTGTTTTTACATATTACAAACAACAACAACAATATGTTAATGTTATCTTGTTTTTTCTTTAATGCTTTTAAGCGATGGTATAAAAAATGTGAAGCAAGTTGCGAATTTGAGCAATTATTTAATCGATTCAATTAATTTTTAATTGATAGCTATTGAAACTTTCAACAAATCGATTTAATTAAAAAAAAGTTGGGAAATATTTTTTTTCTGTGCAGAGTTAAATTTATGTATGATTCAAATTCATAAAAAATAAAATATCTCCGCAATATTGGCCAAAAAAACAGTTTTGCCAGGCTTAGAGGGTTATAAAAAGTATGGTACATAACTCGGAAAGGCGAGCCGGTGAAACATTTTTTACTTCAGATTCGGAGGCCAAACTACATTAAAAATGTTAAAACTCATCGGCAATAAGTAAACTTGAATTAATTTTGTTTTAGCTTACTATTATTATTCTTTTTAATTCTGCCTTCAGATAACATTATATAATTATAGAGAGAAAATGTACACATTTCAATTTTCATTAATTTAGAGCTAGTTAAGATCATATAAAAGAGTGCGAATAGTATTAACAATTACCAAATTATACACTGTAAAAATAAGAAGACACAGTCATATTTCTGACTGTAAATATTCAAATGCATTAACGCTGAAACACTAGTAATTGCACGCAATATAAGAGACGATACCCAAAAGTCGGATTTTATAGCGACCTCTAAATATCGTCCGATACAAGTATATTTTGATAAAAGGAACAAAAGCAAGCTGGTGGAGAAAGAATCGGAATATACATTTATTTCTCCATTACAAGGACTAATAAAATGGTGATTTTATTACCATTGCATGATGTCAACGGTAATTCATTATCATTTTTTTAATTAACGTTAATGATTTGAAGATTTAATTTCATTGATTAAAGAAAATGGTTTTAAATTTCATTGCCATTTATAATAAATCAATTAAAAAAAATAAGTACCATTAAACAATAGGGGTTTCAAATTGTGAAAAATCTCTCAAATCAGGGATGGATGGATAGCCATCGCTACGACTCATTCGTAATTTAAATAATTAATGAGCCCGAAATTTCTGAAATCATATAGATGCGCATTAATATTCAGTCTGGTTTGTAACCAAGTAAAGTAGAACGAAATGGAATGGGAACACTGAAACACAAATTTAAACACTTCAATAATAGAATTGAACATTTAAAAAAATTGTGTCCGTTTTTCGATATCCCGCTTAGTTTACTAGCCATTTTATAAAATGGCGCTTATTTAAAATGGCCGATATATCCGATACTAAATGTGATTGGGTAAAACGAATATTAGATAGATATTTTTATTCCCCATTGGCGGAACTTAAAATTTGGTATATTACTTATCAGGAGTAGACATCTGTATATATTTTTGAAAATTCCTATGGGGAGGGACAATAAGGGAAAGTCTCCACCTTGGCGGCGTGGTCAAACCATTAAAGCGAGGAACTTGAAATTTGGTCTGTGGGTATCTTATCACGACGGGATGACGGGATGACGGGATTTTTGGATATACAAACGGGGAGGGGCAAAAAGAAGAAAAGTCTTCCGCTTGGTGGCCTGGCCAAACCGCCAAAACTAGGAACTTGAAATGTGGTATTTGGGTTCCTAATCAAGAGTATAGAGATCTGTAAAGAGCCGATTTTTTGAAATTAATACGGGGAGGGTTGGTAAGAGGAAATATACACTCCTTGCATAGAGCGGATTTTTGGAAATTTATAAAAGGGAAAATGTTTTCCTTGGCAGCCTGGCCTCACCACTGAAGCGAGGAACTTGAAGTTTGGTATGTGGGTACCGCATCATGAGAAGACATCTGTATTGACAGGATTTCTGGCAATTCCCACGGTGAGGGACAAAAAGGGGGGAAATATTCCCTTGGTGGAAATATTCCCCTTGAAATTTGGTGCGTGAGTTTCTACACGCTGAAAAAAAAAACGACCTGCTGGAAATATAAATGCTGGTAATACACTTTTGGATGGAAAACATTTCCGTTTCCCATTTCTAATATAACATGTTTGCTTGTAAACATAATTATGTTTGCCTGTAAATTTATATATGTTTCGAAAAAATAAAAAACTTCTACAGCCAAATATATATATGTTTGGCTGTAAATGTATATAAATGTTATAAGTATGTTCGCATGTCACAAACATACTATCTAACATTTGCTAATATATCTTTGTTTAGGTTTTAAAATATAAATCATTGTAAACATATAAATATTTACCTGCAAACATATTCAGAAGTGTATTTTTTCTGCATGTAATCAGAAGTAGACATCTGTATAGAATGGATTTTGGATCTGCAGCCATAGTATTGATTTAAATATAACAACAAACCAGTTTAATGCAAAAATATTGCATATATTTAAAACAACAAAAAGTTTGTGGGATTAAAATTCTTTAAAAAAAAAAAAATCACTAATCCCTTTGTTTACTTTAAATTTTAACTATTTTGTTATTGTTTATATTGGTTATAATGTTTTTTTTTTTTTTAGAAATAATAAATTACTTTAGCGTAATAATTTAACACGTCCGATCGCTATCGCTTTAGATGAGAAACTGTGTATGACTTTAATAAATGACAAGCTTAAAAGCCCGATACTTCGTTACCGGTAGTTCTATATATCGGTATATATTAGGATGGGAAATTAATTGTTTTTTTTTAGAAGTTGTTTCAATAAGTTAGGTTATCCTTTTTAAGTGGATGTTTTTTTGATTTCAAGTTTCAGAATTCTACCTTAATGGAATTACATAGGTCACTTAAGATAGAATTTCTTCCTTTTAAACGCCCTATTAAACCAAGATTTTATGAAAACCTAAAAGATATATTCAATAATTAAAAACGAAAATTTTTAATTTCAGACTTGTTGCCTAAATAGCACAAACTATGCTAATTTTGATCCATTTCGAAGAATTTGTGATGAATTTAATATGCTATATCCGTGCTTACTACAGGAAGACCAACTTATTGGCCAAGTGACCCCAGAAAAATTCCAGACTTATTGGACTTTATAGTTTTTTCAGGCATTTCTAGTGAAGTTTTAGACATTTTAGATACAGATGAGTTGAGTTCGGACCATACTCCTCTTATAGTAAACTACAGCACAAACTGTTTAACATCCGAAGAAAAATATAAAGTAATTTCTTCTCAAACGACTTAAATTATTTCAGATATTGGTTAGAGAGTAATATTAATCTTAATATTAGTATAAAAACTGCATTTGAGCTCGATGAAGTTGTTGAAGATTTCACTAACTTGATCCACGAAGCAGCTTCTCTTTCAACACCAACACATGCCAGCCAATACACGTAATAAAGTCTTAGTTTCTGCGGAGATTCGAGAGCTCATAAAAAATAAAAGAAGATTGAGAAAAATTTGGAAATAGACTAGAAATCCTGTAAATAAAACGAATCTTAATCGAGCTACGAATGAGTTAAAGCAGCGTTTCAGCTATTATTTAAGGAACTTAAAAGCTACTAGAAACGATGAACATAAGCTTTGGAATGCTACGAAGTATTTAAAAAGGCCAACTAAAAGACATGTTCCGGTGAAAAATTTGAACGGTGAATGGTGCAAATCAGATTACAATAAAGCTGATGCTTTTTCTCAATATTTGGAGTCAACTTTTCAACCATTTTCTCTTAATAACACTGATGATGAAATTTCAGTCTCCATGTTCCTCGATAGTCCATGTCAAATGGACTTACCTATCAAACACATATCCCCCAGCGAAGTAGAAAAAGAAGTAACAATGCTTAACAACAAAAAATCTCCGGGTTATGATAAACTATGCGCTAAAGATATTAAAGCTTTGCCTAAAAAGGCTATTATTTTATTAACACTAATATTTAATTCTATTTTGAGGCTTAGTCTCTTCCCAGAACAATGGAAATGTGCCGAAATAATGATGGTACCAAAACCCAATAAACCAGAAACAGATATCATGTCTTATCGGCCGATAAGTCTCTTATCTATTTTTTCGAAGGTTTTTGAAAAACTATTTTTACGACGATTGCAGCCAATTTTGGATAATAAAAATATTGTACCTGAATATCAGTTTGGATTTCGGAATAAACATGGAACACCTGAGCAGTGTCATCGTTTAGTTAATGTAGTTAGAGATTCTCTAGAGAAAAAACAGTTCTGCCCTGCTGTATTTTTAGATGTAAAACAAGCTTTTGATAGAGTTTGGCATCAAGGTCTTCTTTTTAAATTAAAGAAGGTTCTTCCTGCTCCCTTTTTTTTAATTTTAAAATCTTATCTACAAAATCGGTCTTTTTATGTAAAAGTAAATAACGAAGTTTCAAATGTTTGTGAAATTAAAGCAGGCATTCCACAGGGTAGCGTTTTGGGGCCTGTTCTTTACACTGTTTATACTTCAGATATGCCTTTGGATGATGATGTAATTGTTGCTACATATGCTGATGACACTGCCTTAATAGCAAGTAATGAGTCAAAAGAGGAAGCCTCAAACTTGGTCCAGAGACACCTTAACAACATTGCCTCTTGGTTGAAAAGATGGAACATTTGTGTAAATGCTGAAAAATCTCAACATATTACATTTGCAATGAGAAAAGGCGATTGTCCTAATATTTTTCTCAATGATGAACAAATTCCAAAAACCGATTGTGTAAAATATCTTGGTATGCACTTAGATAGAAGATTAACGTGGAAAAATCATATAAAGAAAAAAAGAGATCACTTGGACTTAAAAACAAAACGAATGTATTGGTTATTAGGTGGAATCAATCAAAAACACTTAGAATGATAGCAGATGCGCCTTGGTACATAACTAACAATAACATTCACAAGGACTTACGTATACTAAAAGTTAAAGAAGAAATAAATAATTTTAGCTCCAGATATATGGAAAGGCTTAGTAGTCATCCTAACCCGCTTGCAATAAGTCTGTTAGATGACAGTAATGAGGTAACAAGACTAAAAAGACACCATGTTCTAGACCTTCCTTTTAGAAAATAAACATTGTAAGTTTTTGTAAATATGTATAAATGAAATAAATTAAATTATAGAGCAATTCCATATGAAAGCGATCACCTTTTTGGACGACCCCTCTCCGATTTTAAAATAAATAGTCTCAATCGATTGCCCAGCAAAAAATAATGTACCTACATATTTTTTTTTTTTTTTATAGTGACTGGTTTAGTGGTGGTGTGCACCACTGTCATGTGACAAAAATTGAAGAATTCTTCATAAGGGACCTCATTGAAACTACTAAAGCGATCGCAACGAGTGATAGCTCGTTGGAAAGGTATGAATCAGGCTTTAATTGAAAAATAAAATTTTCCTAATTTTTCTCAGAAATTTACCTTTTTTCCCATGAAAATTAAATTTTCCCATGAAAATTAAATTTTCCGATTTTCCAAAGAAGCTCCTAAATTTTCCGGCTAATTTTATTTTTTTTGGATTCCTCATAATTTTTGCTTTAAGAATCAGCAATAAAAAAATGGGCCCCGACTCCTTGTTTGGACAGGAGAAGAGCATTTAAGAGACCACCTTGTTCTCATTGTTTTTATATTTTTTATAATTGAATTATTTTTAATTATTTAACAAGAAAAATTAGGAAAATTTTATTTTTCGATTAAAGCCTGATTCAATACCTTTCCAACGAGCTATCACTCGTTGCGATCGCTTTCAATGAGGTCCCTTATGAAGAATTCTTCAATTTTGTCACATGACAGTGGTGCACACCACCACTAAACCAGTCACTATAAAAAAAAAAAAAATATGAAGGTACATTATTTTTTGCTGTGCAATCGATTGAGACTATTTATTTTAAAATCGGAGAGGGGTCGTCCAAAAATTTGCCAATTTTGATCGTTTTCATATGGAATTGCTCTATATATAGATTATCCATGTATATATACAAATTTAGTTTAGTCTCAGTGGAGATAAAACCTATGTTAATATTTATCTTAAGACAACTTGCTTATTATTGTAAAATAGATTGCAAATAAATATTTGAAAAAAAAAAAAAAAAATTATTAAAGTGTTTATATTCTGATTAATTCACCGAGCAACCGCCATCTCCGTGTTTTTCGTGTGATCAGATACGGACATACATTTATATTTTGGTGCCTTTGCAAAGGAATTATGAAATATTTTCAGATATGAACAGATCTAGCACTATATATGATCCATTATGACCAGATCTGTTCATATATGGTCACGAAAAATATCCCATTTCCCAGATCCCTTCAAATATGTACATATCTGCAACTAGATCTGATCAGATGTGAGCATAAATTGTATCTCAAATGACATATCATATTATATATGATCAGATCTGGCGCCAGATCTAATTATACTCAATCTCATCTAATTAGATTCAAACATATCTAATTAGATCTGATCAGATCTAAACTTTTTTACTCGGGTTGCCAAAAAAAAAACCGGACTAGGCTATTGCAAAAATGCTAAATTTTGATTTTAAAATGCGGATTATTTTTGAACTTTAAGAAATAACCCACATAATTAACCCTCCGATGAGTGACAGTTTTGAACTTCACGGCCGTGTGAAAATGTCCCTACGGACCTTTTTTGTAAATCATGTTTTTTTCATATAAAAATTTTTTTTTTGATTTTTTTTTTTGTTTTTATTGTTTATAACTAAATTCTACATACAAAAATAATTTTTTCAATTTTTTTAATTTTTTGTTTTTATCATCATCCCTAATGTCTTTGAGTTTAGGTCTTTGTGTTCAGAACAAGTAAATTATGTGTTGAAACAATAAAAAAATTATAATGATCCCCAAAAACATGCATTTATTAGTGAAATTCAGTACAAGGTCCATACGGACCTATTCACACGTCCGCGTACTATTCTCACTAAAACCTAAATAACTCCTAAAGTAATGATCCGATCGGCTTGATTTTTTTTTTTTCCAAAGATGCGCGACAAAATACTCTTGGAATACAGAGTAACTTTGGGGGGGGGGGGTTTGTAGTGGCCGAAGTAGGAGTAATTTCAGTTTGAAAAAGCAAAAAGGTCCCTAGGGACCTTCTCACTCATCGGAGGGTTAAGAGTATTTATTGTTGGAAAGTACAAGCAAATTACGAAAATGTTTAATTTTTGAAAAATATAAATTGAGAAAGCTCTAAAAGTGAGTACCCGAATTGTCCTATTTTGGAGTCCAATTGATCTGCGCCTGATGGTTCTTGTGGGTCCTTCTTTGAAAATTATGTTTGAAATTACGTTGATTAAGGCTGCGTGAAGTTTCATGGTAATCCGATCAGCCAGTAAGAAATGGTTGAATTATTTCCAAAATATTTGTATATACCCCACTGTGCATTCTGAAGCTCTATTGTTCATACATACGAGTATATCTAACAAGCAGTTTTGCGATATCTTAATGGGTTTAGAAGATAACAAAAAGTGCTATGTGTAACTTATATTAAAAAAACCCACTTTTTTTCTCTGAACAAAAACTATTATGTGTACAAACTGGTACACTCAAAAAATAGTTTACCAAATATTAATTAATTTGAACTACATTTTAAAAAATACTGGAATGATTTGGCTCCAAAGAAAATTTAACTCAAATTAAGTATGCAGTTTTCTTAAAAACAATTTACTACAATTAGGTAAATTTATATTCAAAGAAATTTAGTAAATTTTATCTTAAATTTTATGAAACTTTACCAAAATTTAGTATATCTTTGAATTAAATTAAGTATACATTTTGCTTAAATCTAGTAAAAACATCTTAAAATCTAGTTAATTTTTCTTTTGATAATGCAAACTTTACTTATTTTTAGTTCATAAGTTAAACTCATATTAAGTAAGAATATTTAAAAAAAATCTTGCGTGTCTGCTTAATTTTTTTTTAAATATTATTAATTGGTATTTCTCAAAAGGTATATACTTTCATATATAAGTGTTTAGGTTTGGCACCTATCGGTTAAGTAATTAATTTTATATATCTCTTAAATAAATATTAACGAAAATAATTACAAGATTATTTTCTTTAATATGAACGTTTTTTGAAACTAAAACACTTATATAATATGAACTATAAACCAAATGAGAATTTTATAGGTTTAAAAATTTGAATCTTCTTAAAGAAAATTTTTAAGAAGTTATTATACTTATTCGTAATTTTAAGAAGATA
This sequence comes from Delia radicum, assembly GCA_021234595.1. NCBI lineage: Eukaryota > Metazoa > Arthropoda > Insecta > Diptera > Anthomyiidae > Delia > Delia radicum. The sequence continues at coordinate 158,804,783 of CM037851.1, read as the reverse complement.
AAATTTGTAAACCAATTTTAAGTAAGGTGTGTATTTGGTTTTAGTTTTTTCATACAATTTTGACTTTTAGTTTAATAACTTCTTAAAATTTAAGATTTTTTTCTAAAAATAAATATATTTTCTAATGTTTTTCAAAAATGCAAGTTTGATATAATTTTTATTAAAAATAAAAATTTTCTTTTTTTCGACCTTTAATTGTGCAATGAAAATGAAATAGATCCCGAAATAGATCTATCAACACATTCCCCAAAGGGTCAAATAATAAATTTGAAAACAAAAACTCTATAGATTATTTGTTAGGACAATATCCTAATAAAGAAATATAGAGTATGGCCTCGAACTTGAATAATTTTCATTTTCATTGCACAATTACAGGTCGAAAAAAAAACATAATTTTTATTTTTAATAAAAACTATATCAAACTTGCATAAAAGACAAAGTATGGTCTTGTTTACACTTCCACTGTACATTTTGTTTTTTAAAAACAAATGTACAAAGGAAAAAAAAACAAAAACGTGTATTGAAAACAAGTTTCAATTTATTTTTTGATCAATGGTGATAATCTTTAACTTCGAGCTCATATATTAGTTCTCATTTAGTTGGAAAACTGGGTTATATGAATGTTTGATGTTTTGCATGGGATTGTCACTTCTTTCAAAACACTTCTATCAACACATTCCTGAAAGGGTCAATTAATAAATTTGAAAACAAAAAACTCTATAGATTATTTGTTAGGACAATATCCTAATAAAGAAATATAGGGTATGGCCTCGAACTTGAATAATTTTCATTTTCATTGTTTTTTAAGAATATTAACCTGATTCAATAAATCTAATAAATTTGCTTATTCGTAAGCAATTTTACTTACTTTAAGGAAAATGTCAAAAACTTAATTCTAGTAAGGCGTAAACTTAAATATTGTTCATACTTTTTTTGAGTGTATGAACATATTTTGAAAAAAGGCTCATTCATAAGGTGTTATATGTAGTTTTTCTAAACAATCACGAACCGCTCTATAACAGAAATAAAATTCGGATTTATTTTAATGCATTATTTTAGCAAATGAGGTCGTGTATCATTAAATCATATTATATCAGTGATGCATTTTCCGTTTTTTTGTTTAGGGCCAAATTGACAATTTAAAAGGCCAAACGATCTTTGACAGGGCCAAAAAAAAATGTTGGAATAAATTTCATCATTGGCTTTTTATTTTAATAAAAATATTAGTAATATTGTACTTTAGAGTGCATCATCTGAAGGCCATATAAAAAATGCAAGATAACCCCCTCTGGAAATAAAGAGCAAAATGTTTTATGCAAACTCCTCAATTATTTCCGCTGCTACGATAAAATCATGTGATATATTTTTTAAAATTCAAAAACACAATTGTTTGTGAATTAAATTTAGTTATGACACTTCTTGTGAAAAATTTGGTCATACATAAAAAAATATTAAAAAATTCTATTATTCTGCATTAAAAAAAAATTTAAACCCGTTTTATCGGTTAGAGATAAAAATATTTGAATGCTATTTTTAATACGATTTTTATAAAAAAAAAATCCCCGTTCTCATTTTGAATACATCTTTGAAAAGGGTTTGATATGCATTTTGATTCAATAATAATGTTTTCTAGATTCTCCAAAGAACTCGAAAATTCTAGTGTCTAGAGTTTTTTACCGTAACGAGTAAACTAGACACTTTGACGAATAATACCTTGTATAAAAATACAAAACCGTTGAATATTTCCTGAACTATTTCAAAGATGTAATAAAATGAAAAACGTTTAATGTTTTATAAAAATCGCATAAAAGTCATTCACAACATTCCATAAAAATATTAATATATCGAACTGAGAAGCTAAATTGAACGGTTTAACGTAGTTAGTTGAATTTTGAACTGGAAGGGCCAAAGTAGATAAGAAAGTACCACAGGGCCATTAAGAATTCAAAGTGCCACAAATGGCCCTATTGTGCCACATTTTGCATCACTCTATTATATCAATAAAATATTTTAAAATATAATATAAACAAGTTTTTTTTTGCTCTCCTGAAAACATGTTACAAAACACATAGAACTATTTGCAGAGAAGCCGACGATATTCTGAATTTAAAAAATGCATTAAAACTAAATTTTCGTCATTGGCTGTATGTAGCCCTTATTGTGTTTTTACTATAACAAAAAAATGTTCCATTTCATTAAAATTTAAGAATTTGCTTCATCATATATATAAAGCATCTTATATGAATATGATAAAGCTTGTCATCAATTTGTAATTTTGTGAAACAGCTTCATCATATTAATGAAGTGTTACATTTGACGAAATCAATGAAGTTTTTCATGATATTTATGAAGTTTTTCATAATATTTATGAAGTTTTTCATAATATTTATGAAGTTTTTCATAATATTTATGAAGTTTTTCATAATATTTATGAAGTTTTTCATAAATATTATAAAGCTATTCCTTTGAGTGTAAACGTTTGAATATTCAACCGCTCTGCATAACTATAATTAAAAATGAGTTTTGCTATTTTTGCTAATATTACAAGCATTTTTTTAAAACTTATAAAATGCCGTGTGATTCATACCTAAGTGATTTTAAAAAAGAGCAAACTTCAGCCTATTTAAAAAATGGCTTAAGTTTTCGGGAAACCGCTATAAAAAAAAAATAAACCGTTCTTATGTGGTTGTCACAAATTTTGCAAATAATCTGACTGCCTATAGTAAAAAAAAAGTAGCGGCCCAAAAAATAATCAACTGTGTCAGCAACTCAATGAAGAGTCTCAATCAGATAAACGATGAATGTAAGGTAAATGTGTTCAAATCAACTATAAGTAGACTTTTAAAGGATTTCCACAGAATTACTAGCCAAAAGCTGATGTCTGTGCCAAGGTTATTAATCTGCCACATAACTGCTTGACTTGAATTCGCTATAAGGAATTTACAAAACCAACTGGAGAAAGGTCAGTCAATAATCGGTGTTGTTGGTGGGACTGTTTAAACACAAATTTCTTTTAAATGTGATTTTTTCTGATGAGTTCAGATGGTTTTGACAGGAACCTCGATATTTCTTAAAAATAAATTTCGGAGGCGGATGCTTAAGGGTTTGGGCGGTTTTTATTTCGACGGTATGGTTGCTTTGGAAGTTGGAAGCATTATACTGAATTATTTTGAGTGCATTACAGTATTAGAAGGGAAATTGGTACCATTTATTGAAAATAGCAACGAAGAAGAATTAATTTTCCAACAAGACTATGCCTCAGTACATGTAAGTCATCAGACGATGGAATGTCTAGCATCAAAAAATATAAGAGTATTGGAATGGCCCTCATGTTCTCCATATCAAAACCACATTGATAATATTTGGAGAATATTAACGCGTCGAGTTTACGTAAAAAACCGTCAATATGGATGCGTTTTTCATCTAAAAGAAGCAGTTTTTGATGCGTTGAGATCTATAACGGAAGAACTTCGAACAAATCTGGTAGACAGTGTCATCGAATTTTCGAGTTGATTAAAAAAAGGAGGCCTAGCGCATTATTAAAACTGCTGCTTTAAAATATTTCTCTTAAAATTTTGTAAATTTTGATATAAATATTAAGTTAAGTGTATTTATAGTTATGAAACACTAATTGATTTTGTTATTCCTTTTTAAATAGCAAAGAAAAAAATAAATGCAATGTTTTTTTTTTGTTAAATATTATTAATTTGCCATTGGTTTTACTTTTACGCCGGTTAAACTCTTCTATCTTTTTTTTAACATACGAAATTTAATGAAATTAATGTGCAATAATAGTTTTGCAACGCAGTGTATTTTAAAAATCACTAAGAAATCATGGAATAACTTTTTCAATTATTCCAAAGGAAAAAAGTTATCGCAAAATTTGTCAATACTTAACCACGCCTACTTTGCCCATTTTTTTAATAATTGAAAAAGTGGTTCCATGATTACTTAGGAGAACAAATATTGCTAGTTTGGCTTTGCTGCGATATACTTTTTTGCTGAACTGTTTTGGCTGGGAAAGCAAAATGTTTTTGAATAAAGATTTGTTCACAAAATTATGCAAAATTTTGATTTTTAAAATACACTGCGTTGCAAAACTATAATTACACATTAATTTCACTAAATTTCGTAAGTTAAAACAAAAAGTACACACAGAAAAACAGTTTTGTAGTTGCAACCGATTTTTTTGCCAACCGAATTTTTGTGGTTTTACGTACTATCACTATTTTTAAATTTTAATACTATTGTAACAACCGAAATTTATTTACAAATTTCGAATTTTTAATGCAACAATTAAATATTTTACGTTTATGAACTATAGATAGATAGATTCACATGCATTCATTATTGAATAATTGTAATAAAAAAAAAAATGTTATGTCTCGAACTGGGCTCGAACAGACTACCTCCTGCTTGTCACGCAATTACTTTACCTCTAGCCTAAACTCAATTTAAATTTGTATTTTCCAATTTCAACCTTGAATGTTTTTTTGTTTCAAATTTAAATATGTTTGTCTAAAAATAGATTTGTATGTACAACAGAAATTCGGTTGCTGATCTTAATAACTTATTAGAAATTACCACAACTATAAAAAAATTAATACATTATTTTAAAATTATTTTATTAAAAAAAAAACTTATACCGCGAACTGGAGTCGAACCGGGGACCATCTGCTTGTCAGGCAATTACTTTACCTTTATCCCAAACTCAATTCGAATTTATATTTTCCAATTCCAACATTGAATATTTCTTTTCTTTCAAGTTTAAATATGAATGTCTTAAAATAGATTTGTATGTACCAACAGAAATTAAGTTGCTAATCTTAGTATTTATTAGAGTTATATTATTTTAAAATTGGTAACGAAAACTAATATTCGATTTTAACTGAAAATATTTTATTCAAGAGATAAAATCTCCGAAAAGTGGTTGGTATTTTTTCAATATTGATTAGGAAACAAAATATTTTGAATGATGTGACTGTGTTTTGGTTAATTTTATATATTTTCTGTTGACAATATAGTTTAATTATTCTGATGATGAATTTTAAGTACTTACAATTAAAATTATTGAATAATGATTAAATTGGTTGGTTACAATTTAATTCCAATCAATTTATTCTCTGTTTAACCGGAGTAAACGTAAAATCAATGGAAAATTAAATAATATTTAACAAAAAAAAAACATTTAATTTTTTTTACTGGAGAATTTGAAAAATACGAGTTTATAGAGTTATGCGAACCTCAATTTATCTAAAAATCGGTCAAAAAGTTTTTTTTTTTGATTTTTTAATATATAAAAAATGGTTACATGTTTTTTTTTACAGATTAGGAAAATTTTATAGTGTAACTCGTATGAGCTTTGAAAAAAATATACTTTTAAATATCATTAAATATTCATTCATAAATTAAAAATAATAAAATCATTTCAACTGAAAATAATATTCAAAAACCTTGAATATTTTATAAACAAAAAACCAAATGAAACAAAAACAAAACCATTTCCTTGATAAGAAAAATCTGTCAACCAATATCCATCAATCAATCCAACAATCCATCCATCCATATATTCAAACAATAAACACCCCCATACAAAGAAATAAAAAACAAAAAACAATCAAACATAGTAAAAAGCTCTTTTTACAAAGCTTTCATAAAATGTACTTTTTTGTTAAAAAATTGTAGAATTAAATAATAGTAGCATACTTAACAGCGTTAACAGGTGATTTTTGTAACACCAAACGAGAGTCTAACATACTTCATAATGCTATTTAATAGAGAGTTGAGAACTTACTTATTTGTTGCTATAGAAGCAACAGAGTGGAGCAACAGTTATTAGCAAAAAAAAAAAAAAAAAATCACCCCATTTTTGATTTTGTTTCTGGGTTCCCCTTCTAATCGTTACTAAAACCAGTGCATGCCAAAGAAATAAATATAATGTATGGAAATATAAGGGAAGATGTGATACAGCTGCTTTTTTATATTTAGTTTCTGTTATTAAACATTTAAACATATACGAGGTGGGTTCAATTGTAAAATCTGATTTAATTATTAATGGCACGTCATACATAAACTGGACATTGCTCAACGAAACTTTTCAGATATATAAAAAGAAGCTTCATTACGAAATGTTTGTAATTTTTGTTTACCTTAAAGCGCCCTCTAGTGTAAATATTGGCAACCAAAGTTTAAACTTTATCAGCATATAAATCCTAGACGGTTGAAAATATTTTAAAAATTTTAATTTTGTAAAAATTTGTGAAAAAATCTTTTTTAAAAAAGATATGAAAAATTATAAGTATTAAGTGTACCGATTTAAATTTTTTTTTTGTGGAAAAAATCGTGGTTTTTGATCATTTTTTAAAATTGTCTTAGGGCAATCCTAACGATATAATTTTTATAAGTTTGTTTTGAGTGAGAACGGAATATATTTTACAATATTTTAAAATTTATGAACTAATTTTTTTTATTATTTATTTCAATTATTCGTACAAATAAGACTTATAGTCTCTTAAAGCTTCTCAAACATTTTAGAGATCGATGACTGAATAACTTAACTTAACATTAAAAATTTAAAGAAACGATAAAAATGAAAACTAAACAGAACATAAATAATAATAATAAATTACTAACTGCAATTTTGAAAAACAATACACGGGGATCGGATTTAATTTGATTAGATAAAGAGTTTCATAATTTCACAGCAATAACACAGAAGAATGTCGAGGATGATAATAATTATCAGCCAGAGTGTTACTCAGAAAAAATTATCAACCTAAAATATCTAATTAAAGATTTGATTTGAATTTAATTTGTTTCTAAACAAATATTTAATTGAATCAATTAATATTTTAATTGACTTTTAAATATATTAATACATATTTATTTTAGACTGTATGCATAAATAGAAAATTTTCAGTATAAAATACCAAATACATTTGAAGTTAACAAACAAAACAAGCACATACACAAACAGACTCTGCATTGCAAAAAACACACATACCAACGTATAGATTACACACTTTTTTGTGAGTATCATATTTTTTTTTGTAGAAGTTATTTATAACTTTTTTTTCCTTCTTAATTTTAGTAAAAGGTTTAATTGATAGTATCATTGCCGTGATAGGTGCAAAATCAATTAAAATATTAATTGATTCAATAAATTTTTTAATTGAAACCCGTTTTTAGTTTTTTCTGTGTAGTATTGCTCGTACGACTTGATTTGGATATATTTATTTTCCGATAATCAGGTTAATTCGTATATATAACCTTGTGTAAAAATATTAAATTTCGAGGTTCTAGCAGCGCAATACATTTTCACATTTTTTCATCAACATAACGACCCAGAAAAACTTTGGTAATGGGTGCGATAATGTAATGCATTACCTTGTAATGTGTACTCCTTACCTGTATCATTATTTTCCATCATGAAGTAATGAGTTACCGATAATTGAACACTCATGGATTACCTTGTAATGATACCTCATTACAGTTTACATTACTTCAAAACATAAAATAATGACTTACCGATCATCAATTACATAATGCATGAATAATAAACGTAAAGTAATTATTAATATATATTTTGAAAATCTATTTATAGACACATTACTTTGTGATTTTTTGTAAGCATGAGGGTAAGGTGTATATTTTTGATATCACTAACGAAAACAAGAAGCACAACAATTCATTTACATTTTAAGCAATAAAATATTATATGTATCGATAGACCAGTTGGTAGAGTTCTCGCCTAACTAATTGTAAAATACCAGAGACCCCAGGTTCGAATCCCAGCATGACCATGTTATTTATTTAATAAAAAAAAAAAGTTATTTATTTAATTAAAAAAAAATATCTATACAAAAAATTTTTTATGCATTTTTTTTATAAACATCTATTTATAGACACATTACTTTTTCCCACCATGTAACCATATATGTACCAGTTACTTTACCCCCTACAAGGTAATAAGTCCACCCATTACTTTTAGGCTCATCGCCTGTAAAGTTCACCAATGAAGTAACGTGTAAAGTAATGCATGGAGCATTATGGCGATACATTACTTTACCCATGATTTGGTAATGTGTGGTTTAGCTGGGAATTTAAATTATAAAAGATTGGGCTTTTTATATTTTTAAATAATTTTTTAAAACTCTTTATAACAATTTTTCAAAAATTTTTATTCTCGATTGTACACAGAAAAAAACTAAAATCGAGTTTCACTTCAAATATTTGTTGATTGAATTAAAAGTTTAATTGAATTCGGTCGTATTAAGGAAATTGTACACTCAGGGAACTTCTGCTGTAAATAGTTGTAGTTGTTTAAGTTGTAATACAGTATATTTATTTTTAAGTGAAAACACAGTAATTTGTAGAAGAAATTTCAGTTTTGTAATTCATTTAAAAAACAAACCACATCAAATTATTGTATTATGATTTTACGTTCATTTTATACAGTAGTTTTTTTAAAATATAATACAAATAAATGTTTGCTTTTTTTATTTTACTGCATTTGTGGTTAATTTTTAATTCAATTGTGGTTCATTTTTTGAATAGTAAAAAACAAATGACAATGTTAGTTTAATTTACTGAAATGTAAGTCGTCCTTTCTTCAAGTGAAATTTAATTTGTTTTTAACTACATTTGCAGTGGGGTTACCTACATAGTATTCTAAGTATATTGATTTTATTTTCAATTAAGGTTTTAATCATATCTATTAAAAATTGAATTGAATATTGTTTTTAATTTGCAAACAAATCTCAATCGCGAAAATTCCGTGATTTTCGGGATTTAAATATCCCCGAATCCCAGAAATTTTTCCCAGAAAATCCTGTTATTTGAAATTTTTTAATTAGCCTATTTTATTACATTTTTATATATATGACACCTTGTTAAACAACGAAAACAAAAAATAAAACATAAAATTTAGAAAATCATAATTTAGCTATTTTATAATATTTCAAGAAAGTAAATAAATCTAATTTAAATCAATTTAATTGGTTGAAATACAATTTAATAACTAAATATTTAATATGCAATGGATTCCCTTTGAATGAAAAATTGCAATTATTTTTTAATCTTCCGCTACAACTTAATTAAAATACTTTTGAATTAATAGACTGATAAGAATATTATTTTATTTTTTAAAATCATTAATAAATTAAATTGTTACATCGTAAACTTATTAAAAACATGTCATAGATCCGCTGGATATTTTTCCACCAAACTTCGCAGATATAAAGAAAAATGGTTGATTAAGTAATTTGTGTAATTTGTTTGCCGTCTATTGGAAATATTTGCAAACAAAGTTAAAACTTTTACAAAATATAAATAAGAGACGGTTAAAGATATTTAAAAAAATGTGATTTCGTATAAATTTGTGAACAAATTTTCCCAGTCAGCAACTGCCAGTGGTACGAAAAATCAAGCACTGGCATATCACTGCCCAACCGAGTAATTGTAATTATATTACTTGCAAAACAATTGTTTAAGTCGCTTTACCAGCGTTCCCACAAAACGTTTCGCCAGTATTTGTTTTACAAAAATTTCAGTGGTCCACAAAAAAAAACATTGGCCAAGAATGGGCTGAGACCACTGGGTCAGTTTTATTCCGTCAGAAATTACCACACTGATAGAATTTTGTTCATTGTATTATCCTTCATTAATACAATGAAAGTTTCATTGGCTCAATGAAATATTTTTCATTAATCAAATAATAATTGAAAAAAATATTTTTTTTCTTGTTTCATATTTATTTTGTGTTAATTTTTTCTTTTTTATTATCTTATATTTATTTTTCCGTTTTTTTATCTCCCTGAACACGACTTGAACCCGCAACCATCACCATACAAACTGCACCGCCTTACCAATTGACCTAAATTACAAAACCAAAAGGATGTGCTTATTTAGGACTTTTGTAGGAAAAATTTTTTTTTTCAATAGTTGAAGCGCCTCCAGTGGAAATTTTATGGAACCTATTGTTTGCTGTACAAAAAATATTTATGTAAAAATGATTGCATATTTTAAGGATCAAACAAATACAGTTAATGAAAATTTCATTCAGTCAATGAATTTTTCATTAATTTAATGAAAATGTTTCATTCAACCAATGAATCCAAGTTAATGAAAGACATTCATTAATAGTATGAAGAAAAATCCTATCAGTGCTGATCAGTGCTGCAGCTAGAGAAAAATTGAGTGAAGTAGATTTTGGAAAAAAGTGGAGTAGATTGAATAAAATTGAAGTAGTATACATTTTTAAAAACAAAACAATATAATTCATTTTATTTAATAAGAAAAACAAAAAAATGACATTTCATTTTAAATATAGATACATATAATAAAATAAACATACAAATAATAATATAAATCACATTTCGTTACTATGATAAGTACATATATGTATACACTCACAATATATTTTCCGTTACCGATTGTAGTTTATTTAAAAAGTAATCCGTAAAGTTTGTTTTTAACTGAATAAACTATTAAAATACAAAGAAACATATTTTTCAACTTTTTTATCTGTTATTTAAAAAACAAACTATGAATTAATACGGATTTTCTGTAGCAGTTAATATTTTCGTTTAAAATCTACATGTTTAAAAAAAATCTACTTGTTTAAAAAAAATAACACAAAAATCAAAGTAATCTTTTTATAAGTTCTCTCAAACGTTTTTCATATGCATAAACTGGGGATGGTAAATAAATTACTTATTTACATTTTCAGTCCAAAAAGTACCAAAGTGGCCCAGCTGACGATTAAGTGCTTTGTTTCAGTAAATTTTGTTTTACTTTTGTTTTGCTACTGAGGGTATTCAGCGTGGTCATTTGCACACGATGCAAATATGCACTTTCTCATCCTTGAGCAGTATTGACGGTGCATAATGTGCATATTAGAATAAAGATGGAGTTCCCTCACTGTTCCAAATTTATATGTTAGATGACATCTAGGAGATGAAGAAGTGTTTTTTAGGTAAACAAGATTGAGCGTAAAGTTAAAATTAAGCAATATTCTTGTGCATATGTCATACCAGTGTGTATGTCATATTGGGAGGTTGGAAAAAATCAAAAAGGTTTTTTATTCTTATTGCAGACACAAGATATGTGAAAAATATTTAATATTGAGTTGGCTACATTGAATGATAATAAATTGGCAGTAATATGTGCAATAATATTGCAGGGGTACCTTAACAACTAAATTAAATCGAAAAGTACCAACATTTTTAAAAAAAAGTGCTTTCTACTTTAGTACTAAACCAAATATTTTATTTACCATCACTATAGTTTTTCTTTAGATTTTAATTGTCTTTTATTTTGTGCAAAACAAGAGTCTGTCTAGTGGGTTTGCTAAAGTTGCAAAAAAAAAAAAAATATTTTTACAATCAAAATTGGTAAGTAAAAACAAAAATTATTGTAATTATAATATTTACTCATATGTACATATGTTTATTCCAGATGTTAATTTAAAAGCTGATCGTGCTTTTCATCTGGTAAAATCTGGAATTTTAAGGAGTAAGAAGTTGCCTTCCTGTGGTTTTTTTGTACAATAAGGTAAATATCCCATTGCGTTTTTCTGTTTTCAAAAGCTTTGATATTGTAAACATTCCTGGTATAACTTCTTCATTCTTGGTATAACTCCAACTATAAAATTTCACTATTTTTTTTAATACTTTTCTAAAAAATTCAGTTTATTAAACGGCTCTAAAAACACTACGGAAAAGTTTAAAAATCGGTAAATTATGGTCTCACTAAACAAACACTCAACTTTTCAAGAAGAAAACCAAAAATTAATTTAAATATAACTCGTATTTTCCAGTTATAGTTTCAGTTTTAATTAATTTTTAATTTTGCTATTACAATTCTTATTAGGTTTGCGCTGCTTTAAAATGGCGGAATGTTTTGTTTGTAAAATATTTCTTAGAACTCACAAAGAATTTTTTAATCATTTTAAAATACACTATATTTCAAATTTAAGTTATTATACTTGTGTTGAGTGCCAAAATAAATCGTTTTCGTCTTTAGATTCATATCGAAAGCATATGAAAAGGTTACATTTTAATAATGAAAATAAAGTCCAAGATTTTAATTCTGTTCCGTCTACCTCACAAGTTTCTAATTCAAATATTAAAGAATGTTATACCAATTTTAGCAGTCCCATTGAAGAAAATACGGAAACAGTTCCCGAAACTGATATTTATTCGAATTTGAAAGAATCTGCGTTAAAATTTATCTTGTCATTGTTTTCGAAAGATAATATAAATAGGAATGATGTTTTCGAAATAGTTAATTTTGTAAAGGATTTCATACTAATTGAAATTGTAAATGTTATAAAATCTGTTATACTGCCTTTCATCGATGTTGCAAACCAAATAACTTTATTAGACTTACTGTTTAACATAACTTATTTGTTCAAAGATTCTGATAGTGAGTTTAAATTAAGCAGCAAATTAAGTTCTTTAAATTTATTAAAACCAACAGAGGAAGTTATTTTTTCAAACGAAGTGAAGCCAGTTCATAAAAGTGGTGTAATTTGTCTTAGTACAATAAAAAGGAAAGGTATTACTTTTCCAATAGATTTCTATTTCGAAAAGTTTTTAACATAGATAACTTAATTGAATCGTCACTTAATGGTATAGAGAAATTGCTTTCTGAAAACAAGTTGGATAACTTCGTTCAAGGAAAAATATGGCGTAACAAATTAACTAAGTTTCCTAAGAACCAAAAAATTATTCCATATTTTCTTTATAGCGATGATCTGCAAATTAACAGCCCTTTAGGATCTCATACATCGTCTGTCTGCTCATTTTATATTTCTTTTCCTTCTATACCCAATTGTCATAAAAAAGACAATATTTTAAAAGCTGCATTAATAGACAGTAATGATATCAAAGAATTTGGTAATTTTATTTGTCTTCATGATCTAGTTGAAAAACTAATAAGCTTGGAAGTTAATGGTATAAATTTCATAATTAATGGCGAAAGCGTAAACGTAAAATTTGTGTTGGGTTTGATATTAGGGGACAATTTAGCACTTAATTCTCTTTTAGAATGCAATAAGAGTTTTAATGCACATTCTTACTGTCGTTTATGTCAAATAAAAAAACACGATGCAGAGCAACAGTGTGTCGAAATTTCTGAATTATTACGGAACAAAGATAACTACGCACTTGATATATCAAAAAGTGACTCCCAAAGCACGGGTCTTAAACGTGAAACCATATTCAACCAAATTCCTTCTTTTCATTTTATAGAAAATCAAGTTGTTGATATAATGCATGACCTATTTGAGGGTGTTTTTATTTATGATATGTGTAAAGCCATATTATTTCTAATTGAAAAAGACAAAGCTAAAAATGTGAATGATTATCACAAATTTTCTCTAAAATCTTTAAATTTAAGAAAGAACAATTTTAATTATGGTTCAATTGAATAGGCAATGTTTCTAATGAAATCAGTCTTCAAAGACTAAAAAATCATAATTTGAATATGTCTGCAAGAGAATCTTGGACATTTGTCCACTTTTTTCCCACTAATGTTTTTGATTTGGTTGACAATGACAGCGATATATGGAGATTTATTTGTATTGTTGTTAATTTGTTAGATATCGTGTTAAACGTATCGCATAATATTGCATCAATAAACTTGCTTAAAAAACCTTATAAGCGAACACAACCAAATGTATATTGAAATTTTTGGAGATACCCTAAAGCCAAAACACCACTTTTGACACACTATCCAACAATCATTGAATTATCAGGCCCTATAAGACATTTTTCGAACTTTATGTTTGAATCTAAACATAAAGAGATTAAAACATATGCTAACGTAACCAACAATCGAATATGCTATATTTATTCCGCTGCAATTAGATTTCAATTTAAATTTGCTTATCATGTTTTCTTTAACAAAAATTGTTGCAAACAAGCGATTTATAAAGACAGTGATAAAGTTAGTTCTCAATTTAATAATACAATTTTAACTTATGAAAACTTAAAAAATGTTGACTTTATTACGCTTAACACAATTTCCTATAATGGCACTTTATATAAATCTGGACACCACGTAGCTAAATTTAATAGTTCACAACAATTGGAAGCATTCGAAATCAAAGAAATTATTTTTTGTATTACAGATTCAAGTGTATTTCTTATTTGCGAAAAACAATTTAAATTAATATTTTCAAACAATATTGTGGGGTATTTTGTAGAACGTTTTGATAATTTTTCAACTTCAATACAACCGATCAATGATATAATTGCATTTCCTTTTAATATACTAATTTACATAACGGTGAAAAAAGCTATTAGAGTTACAAAATTTACTTCTAATTAACTATATTCAAAATTATTCCGCCATTCAATGGATTCAAACCGTCAACCTGAGTTATTCCCTCAATATGAATCAAACAACCAACGTGAAATTAGCAATCAACAACCGCCAATCAACTTGCAAAGTCCTTTAAACTTTCAACATGAATTAAGCAGTCAACCTCAAATTGTCCATCAACAACTGGCAATCAGCAATCAAAGTGCTTTAAAACCCCCAACATGAGTTAAATAACCTACATCAGATAAATAATGCGTCAATTAATACTCAACTGGATTTACAGCGCATGAAAATGAACTGTTCGCTTTTTTAAAGGAAATTGACAACGAAAATGTCTCATAAGTAATGCCACTGATACAAGGTAAAATATGAGAAAAAAATTAAACCAAAGTTAACATAAAAGAGCTCAATTAAACACTATCCAAAAATGGTTCCTGTAAAAGAACAAATTCGATACCAAAAATTAATTTTTAATTAAAATAAAATTCAGATAAGATGGCCGACCACTTATATCTTCGCGGCGAAACATTAAATATAAATTTAATAAACTTTTTAAGCATAGACTTCATCCGAATTGTTTAATAAAGACTAATTTCCATTTTTACAATAACTGATAGTTCTTGACTCGATAATAGCTCCAAATATAATCCTGTTTTTAACGAAATCAGCAAATCTTCCTCATATATTTAACCTTTTTAATTATTTTTATAGAACACCTTTTATTAGAAGTCATAAGCTCTTAGAAATAGACGAGTCTTTAGGCGCACTTTAGTAAAAAATTGGTAAGGACCTACAAAGTTGCCTCAAAATAATCAATGTTAAATGGTAGTTCTTAACTGTGGTTATTTTTGCTCAGTTACCTCCCTGACACTGAAGTACAAATTTTTCTCGAGATTTTATAGTGTTTTGAGCATTACTAACGATTAAGATACATATTCTAAGACCAGCCAGATTAAAAATTCTTTAACAATTAAAATGCTTTATACTACACTTATGTTTAAAAACTTTTTAGTATAAACTTTAAAACTGACCCTTAAACTCTTCGATTTTGATAACAATTTTCTAGTTCCTAAAATCGGATCTTTAGGGTATTTCGATTATATTTCCTTTATATAGATTTTCATACAATGTAATTTAATACTTTATTTCTGTTTTTAAATAACTTTATATTTTACAGACAGAACATAACGTTAAATCAAGTAAAAATCTTTGATCGATATCATTTAGAAAAATTGTTTGAAATAGGAAGTTTTCAGCACATTCGACAACTTGGAAGAGAAGTCGAATTTATTGGAAAATTTACTGTTTGGAAATCTTCTCAAAACTTAAACAATGTTTGTGGTAGTTTACCTAATGACGCATATGCCCACTTGCCTCGCTTAAGAAATGATACTACTCCCAACTATGTACGTTATACTATATATAATTATTTTTGATCTCTATTAACAAAGCAACTTATGTTTATTTTCAGACTTTAAATCACGTTTTCGAAAATAATCCAATTTTGAACGATCTTAAAACCTTTTACGATAAGTATGGGGGTCTAGGCAATACCGAGCAAAATAAGCTAACAAGAGCAATTATTGATTTTTATGTATCAAAAAATGTAAAACTAGAGTCAATTAGTATGGAAAATCTGGCTTGTCAAATAGTGGCATTATTTCCCAATGAATCGGCAGAAGTTTACTTTGAGAAACAAAAAAGCAAAAAGTCAAAAGGTAAACTATTTAATAGATACCAAAATATGATAAAGTTAACGTCCAAAGGAAGAACGATTGAAACGTCCCATCAATATATAGAAAAAATGTCTGTTTTCTTGGAAATGGTAAAAACCTTTTAATATTTATTTTAATAGTATTTACGCATATGTTATATTTCTAACAGACCAAGATGCTTCCGCAATGAAATCGTTCCTTAAATATAACTTTACAGACAAGGAAGGAACATGCCAACGTTGGAAGCAGTGCGTTGAATACAGATTAAAGCAATTGACTGAATGTAGTGATGCTAATATTGCAAACATTATTGACAATTGGCCTGCATATAAGCAAAGTTTTGGTTCCGAGCTGGTAAAAAAAATATTGATATTCATATTTTTCAATCTTTTATTTCTCCAGAGATTAAAAAAAAATTAATGCGAAATACTTTGGATACAATAATTCTTTGAATGAAAAATTGCACTTAAAGCAATTATTGATTGACTACGTAATAAATTACCTGAAAATTAAAAATCTTTGGGATAATTTAGTACAGAAATACATAAAAGTTTGTTTAAAGTTTAAACTTTAAACCATCATGTGATTTTTTTAATGAAACACAACCATGCCAAAAACCACAATCTCTTATTTACAAATTACAACTTCAAGCGTTTGTAAATATTTAAGTCTTTGACGATCGAACTTAAACGGCTGAAGATTTTTTGACAAAACTTCGTGGAGCCTTGTGCCAATGACTAAAAATAAAATTTGTGCTGCTCTTGGAGCTTTACTGCTCCTCCTATCGGAGAAATATACTCTAATGGACTGGCGATCCATAATGGGTTAAGATTTTGTCCATGTTTTAATTTTGTATTTTGCTTTAAGTTTTGCAAAATTCAAAAATAGAAACCATTTTGTATAAACTTAAAACTGAATTTTTATCATTATAAAAAACAAAACGTAAAATAACATAAAAAAAAAAAAAAAAAAAAACAAATTTTTGACTTTGGGTTCACATTGTAAGGCTATATAGACATCTGTCTAGTGTCGATCACAAATTTTGTTAAAATCGTCTTGCATGTTTTCGTAAAATGGCAAAAGGTGAAAATGAAACATTAATAATTCTAATATTTTATATATAAAAATTTAAATTCGCAAATTGTGGTAAAATCTTTTTAATTAGAACCCGTTAATGTAATAGGGATTATTTGTAATAGGGATTATTTGTCATTAAAGTCTTGTGGTTTGGGTATGTTTACATGATTATGATTAATGACTTATTGTTCAAGTACACTCATAGAAATAAACCTGTAAAAATAACATAAAAACTACTAAAAATTAGTTAAAAATTACGTTGCAGAAAAAACTGCACATTTTAAATACGAATAAAATAAGATCAGTCAAAATAAACCAGTTAACTTTACAAAATTTTATTTGCATTAGAGCCGAATTTTAGTTTGCTATAATTAGCAAAAACCTTTACTAAATATTTGTAGACTAAAAAAAAACAAACAAAAGCTGTAATATCAACACAATTTTTGCTATATTTGTCTTAAATTTTGTAAAATGATAATAAAAACATATTTTGCTAAAAAAATTTTAAACTGCTAACTGAAAAATAATATAAAAAAAAATTTGAATATTAAATTTTTTACAAATATTTAGTAAATTTTTTTTATTTTACCAGATTAATTTGCTACTTTCAATTAACAAAAATTCAGCTCAAATATAACTAAATATTTGTGCATGCAACAAATTTATTTTCTATTCTTATCTTACTAATATTCATATTCATTTTTGTAAAAATGTTACTAAATTTTTCTATATATCATTATGGCGTTTCAACATTTCCACTTTCTTGGATTTTTACAACTTGAAACGGAATATAAAAGCTTATTGCACAAAAGATTTTTATGAATTTTGTTAAGAGGTATAAGGTGTCGCTGAAATGTATTTTTTTTTTTCAAAAACTACATAAACCACTACTTAAGAAAAAATATTTGGAGTACAAATTATTAGTTTAAGGGACACTCTGATGTCTTTTAATGTGAAAATTGCAAATTTGTTCATGAAATGAGACGAAAGGTATGTAAATTTGTTTATAACTGAAGTCTGTATCAATTGAAAGGTATTTAAAAGACCTATCGTGCAAAAACGATGCCTATTTTTGAAGTTATTGAGGTTTTAAAATTCTGAATTTTTACTTGTAAGGTCATATGAGTGTACCTTAAACTAATAATTTGTATTCAACATTTTTTTTATTGTTGTCTGAAACTCTTTAGTAGTGAAATCAACCCGCAAGAAAAAAATTATTTTTTTTTTTCATGACCTCTTTTCTGCACAACTCCACGGCATCTTCAAAAATTTCTAAAATATCATGAAAAATATATTTCGTTTCAAGAGTTTCAAAAATCCAAAAAAGTCGAAAGTGTTGAAATGTCTTAATATCCATAATTGGCTAACATGAATTTTCATATGTTTTTGCTGCTTTATACACATATCCATTGATTTCGATGTGCTTTATCCTGAAAAAAACAAAAACTTTTTTGTTAACTGGAATAAACTGAATAACATATTACCAATATACCTTAATATGAATTTGAAAGATAAAAGGTTGAATTAAATATGGTGCGAAGCTCAAGATAAATGGCCGAAACTGGATCAAAGTAATTTTGTTTACAATTAAAAAATAATAGATATATTAAAATGAATTTTTCTTTTTTTTCAGACTCTAAAGATGCAGTATTTGTATTTGTACTTCATGGTGTTTTGAAGCCGGAACGGCATTTCAAAAACACTGGAAAACCAACTATCGCCGACTCTCAAATATCTACAATAAAGTTTATCGATACCGATATTGAACTTGATTTGTACAGCGGACATCCACCATTTCTTCTAATAAAAAAAAATGTTTTTAATGTTGAAGGCATATTTGTTGTAATTGACCAAATAGTCTTCAAATGGATTCAGTGGCCGCAGCATTAGCGTTATGCTTTAAAGCATACCAAGTCTTTAATTTTAACTACAGCACTAACAGCCTCAACTTTTGGTTATTTGTTCAAAAAGTTTTATTCGGAATAGACCTAAAATCTGATTGTATAGGCAGTAGTTTACGATGCATATCATCGTTTTTAAAGGATATGATAAGCTATTGTAAATACACTTTTTATAATACCCACTATATTCAGTTTTAATGGTATTACACATAAACAACATTAGGTACCACCAATGGAATTTGTAAATACAATTTCAAATTCAAATTGATTTCCAAAAAATTCTTTAAGTCTTTGTAAATTGTGGTTTTTTATATAAAAATTCTTCAAAAAGAACAATTCTAACTTAAAAACAAATCAACAAATGCGTGTTTTTATTTACAAATCCTCATTTTTGGTGCCAATTTAAAAAACTTGTTTTTTATGTGTACATAGTTTTTATATAAGTTAGTTTTTTCGTTTGTTTTAATTTATTATACAGCGCTACAAAAGTGACCCCTAAAATCGAAAACAACGGTACCTACCATTGATCCTAAATATTTCGGTCTCGCTAATTTAATTGCCGTAACCAGTTTTTTAACGAAGTTTTTTTACATACAACTTTAAAATTTAATTTTTTTCTGTTAAATACTGATAAGACCTTTAGCAAGATTTGGGTATTAAATCTGTTTAATAACTAAACAACATTAACAAGTGGGTTTTTCATATTTTACTTGATATTACTATTTTTGCACAATTAACCATCCTATTTCGCAAAGCATGAAATCATTATTATGCATAAGCAAGAAACTAATCTGAATAATTATTTTGTATAAAAAGATAAAAAAAGAAAGTACTCTTTATGGGAAAAGCGCGCCTAACATTTATATGGCAGCATAACGAAAAAGGATGACCTATGATAATACGTAAATAGCTTAAAATTCGCTTAAATTACGTGTATAAAAATTCATTCACAAAAGCTTTTGTTAAACTAACCCTCGCAAAATTAACTTTTACATATTATACTAAAAGATGAACTCAAAGGTCATCCTTTTTCGTTATGCTGCCATATAAATGTTAGGCACCATTCGCTCTTTGTGCATGAAGTGTATTTTTTTTTTCACGAAATAACTGTTCAGATTTGTCTTTTTGCTTATGCTCAATAATGATTTGGTACTTTTCGAATTAAAATAGTAAAATATAGTAAAACCTAAAAACCCGCGAATTTACTTGCTTAATGCTGCGTATTTATTAAACAAATTTGATATCCAAATGTCAAGGGTCTTATCAGTATTTAAATGAAAAAATTAAGAGAAAATATCATATTTTAAAATTTGATGTAGTAAAAACTTCGTTAAAACATGCAGAACTTTAATTTTGTGAAAAATCTAGTCCATAAGTGTAGAAAGTGCTTATTAGCGTGGTCGAAATATTTAGGATCAATCTGTAAGGTCGGTAAGCTTGGCTTAGTAGTATTATCTAATTTATTAACTTATTCTTTTTATATATAACGTCTTATCTTTTTATTGTAAATATCCTTTTGTCTTATTATTAAATATAACCTAAATTTTTTTAATATTCAATTAATCTTATTATTTAGTTTTAAAAATAAAATCTAACATATACATATATATGTTATGTAAATAATACGCTATAATTTTTTTTTTTTAAATAAAAAATATAACCAAAAACAAAACAAATACAGAACTGGTGTTTTATTTCTTTCAAATTAAATTTGGTGATAGCTAAAATAAACGACAATCGTTTATTTTTACGTTTTTTGGGGTTAAATTTTTGATAGTTAAAATAAAGGAAAATCGTTTATTTTTAAGTTTTGGTAGTTAAATTTTTAATGGTCAAAATAATGGAAAATCTTTTATTTTTATGGATTTTCGGTAATTTTTTGATAGTCAAAAAAAAACGAATGTCGTTTATTTTAACGGATTAAGCTTTTATTTTTAATAGTTGAAATAAACGAAAATACTTTCTTTTTATCGATATTTTTAGTTAATTTTTAACAATTAAAAATAATTGGAAATTACTATTGTTTTAAACGAAAAATCAGTAGTCCTGTTTTTAACAACTTTTTCTATAGTTTAATGTACAAATTCGTTTGTTTCTAACTATAAAATATTGTGAGTGTACAAATATGTTAA
>CM037851.1:158767015-158783530 GCA_021234595.1 Delia radicum | reverse complement strand
TTCAATTTGAAACTAAAAAATTAGTTTAAAACCTGCAAAGTTCGATTACTAACGGCTTTACTAATTTTTCCACTAACGTTTTGCTATGAGTGCAAGATTATTCGAGCTCAAGATTATTATAAATTTTAACAAAAAAAACAGTGCAATGTCATTATAAAAATGTTTTCATCTGCTAATGTAATGCAGATTTACATATTTCTGTTCGCGTCACCGAACTTCCTCAGAAAATCAATGTAGTATATTGAGAACATGCTACCGAGACACTCAATTTGGATTAAATTTGGAAATAAAAAATTAAATTGGTCATAAATGTTAGAGTTTGTCACGAAAATTTGATTTTCGGATATAATCACTTTTTTTCAACTACTTCCACATGCGCTCCGTGGCTAAAAACGCTGATTTAGGGTCCATTTTACTACAGAGCCAAAAGAGAATTATTATATGAAATTTCAGCTCGACATTCTGTTCTACGCCATAAATAAAACTTTTTTCCTAGTTTTTAAATTACACAATTTAAGCAAAAGAGTGGACGGAAAAAGAACGGAATAAAACAAAAACTTTTAAAAAATCATTTCTTTAATCACACACAAAAAAAAATGTATTTCATTCAAAATAAAAAAAGGTAGTTGAAAATTTTGTTAAACGTCTATTTAAAATATTTAACTAACTTTCAGCAATATTTTGCTGACATCGCGCTTGTCAGCTAAAAGTTTAGTTAGGCGCTTTTACCAAAAGACTAATTTTGAACTAATGTTTAACTAATTTACGTTGTTATCAAAATTGGGCTGATAAACACAAGTAGAAAGACTAGATGTAGATGTCGCAGCTTGTATGGACAAATAGAGAAAAAAGAAAAGATAACTACAAACAGACATAACTATTATGAGACTTACACACAGAGAAAAAGTTTGCTATTTGCCAACTGAAATTCGGTTACTACTACTCAAATTCTGTAATTACGAATTTCAGCCGGTTGGTAAAACTGAACATTATTTTGCTTTGTTGTGCAACTAATTCAACTAAATTTTAGTTGCAATACCCAAATTATTCAGAAATATAATATTAATATCGTTGTACTAACTGAATTTAAAAGTTGTTACCATTAATATACACGTTTCCATTCGGTTGGCACTTTATTTCTCTCTGTGTACACAAAATGCAAGTGAGATTGAGTTCGTTCATTTATTTATTTCCTTTGTATTCAAATATTAAAGGAAATTTTATTTTTATTAACCTATAGTCGAAACTTTATCGCTAATTAGCGACCTTAGATGAAAACTTTTGTTCAGCGATTTTTAGTCATTTACCCTTTTAACATGTAGACGCATTGATTGAGCCTTCCCCAGGAGGAATTTTTCGGCGTCTAGAATTTTGAAGCATCCTATTGTGTACTTTAGCCATAAAAAAAAAGCGATATAAAACTGAATTTAAGATCAAAATCGTCACAACATTTCAGTTTGATGTTAAAATTAAACAAAAACACGAGGTATGAAAGTGAATTTCATTGTAAATATTCTCGTTGTTACACGATTTTTATGGTCGATAAATAAAGCTGAATGTCTTATCTATTCGACAAAAATATCTTATCTATTCGAAAAAATGTGCTATAATAGAATAACTACTTTAAAAAGTATAGAATTTTAAACGCCTTCTCTGAAAATGTGTGACTGTGCGTGTAAATTTTTACAGCGGACGGATCTAGAATTCTTAAATATCGGCTAACACATACACAAAAGGCATCGGCTAACATGTACAATAAAAAATTGGAAAATATCTTCCCTTGAAGTGTAGAAAAATTTTTTAAATTCCTCATATGAACTTGTTCAATTTATGGTGTTCTTTTTTTTGTAATTAAATAACAAATCAACACAAATTGTAAAAGAACAAATATAATAAAGATATTTTGTTTTCAACTCGTAACTCTACAATTTTGTTATTTATTACACATAAATAATATATAAAGATTTACTCAATAGTGACCATTTAATGGATATTGAAAATAAGGAATTGTATTTATTCAATGTTAAAATGCTGATTAATAGAATTTTTATTGGTTTAAAGTTAGTTTCTAAATGACAATTTAAGAAGGAACTTATTCGCATGGTTGTTCAATTAATGATTATATCGTAACATTTTGTTAATCATAATTTACTCAACAAATCTTGATTAGACCACATGGCGTATGATAGATATTTTATAGTATGCTTACATTGCTTATACGCACTAGGTAACAGCAAAACCACACATTACCAAATAATGGATAAAGTGATGGTATCGCCATGGGGCTCCCGGCACTACAATACACCTTACTTCACTGATGAATTTTACAGGCTATGAGCATAAAAGTAATGGGTGGACTCTTTACCTAGTAGAGGCTAAAGTAACTGGTTACTTATACGGTTACCGGGTTCGGAAAAATATTGTATTGTCAGGGAACTACTGCTGTAAATATTTGTAGTTGTTTGAGTAGTAGTACAGTATCATTATTTTTAAGTGAAAAAAACAGTCATTTATAGAAGAAATTTCAGTTTTGACTACAATTTTAGTTCATTTAAAAAACCAAACCACATCAAATTACTGTATTATGATTTTACATTAATTTGATACAGTAGTTTTTTTTTTTTTATTTAAAAAAATAAAACAAATAAATATTTGTTTATATTTTACTACATATGTGGTTAATTTTTACTACAACTGTGGTTAATTTTTAAACAGTAAAAAAACAAATGACAATTTTAGTTGAACTTACTGAAATGTAAGTCGTCATTTCTTCAAGTGAAATTTTGTTTTTTTTTAACAACATATGCAGTGGCCCTTGCCTACATAGTATTCTATGTATATAAATTAGTGTTTCCAAATATTCGACATAGGCTGTTAACCAGTTAAGGCATTGTTCGAAACATCTTTAATCGAAAAAATTGGCGATTAATCGATTAATCGTTTAAAATGTATTTCAATGGATTTTTTTCAATAAAAACACTTAGAATAGTTTTTTTGCTTTTTGTTAAATATTAAGAAAAGTTGACTGCATTGATTTATAAAGTGTTTGTTGAGGACGATTGATATCATCCTGCGATGTTTTATTTAAAAATGCCTTAGAATCTCGGGATTTTATTATGGAGGAAACTAAGGTATCTTGAAAATAATGCATAGACTAAGCTGGTGTCATTGCTGGTAGTGAGAAAACTGATGTTATTACCGTACAAACGGTTTTTTTTTTTGCCTGTTTTTTGAGTTCCAATAACTTTCTAACGGCTCATCGCCTGAAAAAACTTTTTTATAGTGTGTATTAGGAAAACAAATTTATAATATTTTTGATCAAATTAATATCTTAATAAATTTTTAGCTAATATTTTTGTTATCTCGTGCATTTTGAAAGCGTAAGAAAAAATAATTTTTGTATTTTGTATTTAAAAATTTAAAAATTTAATGGTCAAATAAGACATCACGTATATTCAGATAATTCTATTCTCATAAAAAGCACTCAAAATCAAAAAAAAATAACCTTTCTTTTTAATTTTCAAAGCTGAAAATAATAGTTTTTATGTGGAAAAATTCTTTAAAAATGGTATGAATTATTGTCTGATTTAATTATAAAAATAATATTTTTTACAGAAGAAAAAATAACGTCAATCAAACGAAGGAAAGGCTTGATAAATACTATGGGGAGTCTGCACCATCGACTTTAATGGCAAAAAAGTGGTTTACTGACTTTCTTTTTGGTCGCACAAGTACAAATGACGCCGAACGTTCTGGACGGAAAATTGAGGTCAATACAGTTGAGTTTAAGAAAGCTGTCTACAAATATGGGTGCCGCGTTTGCCCTCAATTGACCAAAAACGTAATCGTGGCCAATAAGGTGATGGCAACAGTTTTTTGGTATGCACGCGGGATAATCCACATCGATTACCTTCAAAAGTGAAAAACAATAAACGGCGAATATTATGCAACTTATTGCACCGATTTAACGAGGATTTAAAAAAACACGGCCAAGAAATGCCTATTTTATGGACCTCGAAAAATCCTATTTTTTGGAATTGATACAAGAATTGGAGAAACGTTGGACTAAGTGTATTGAGCTAAAAGGAGATTATGTTGAAAAATAAATTTTTTCTTTGCAAAAAAAATTTTATTTCATTCAAAAAGTCACGGACTTATTCTTATTACCCGCCCCACGTAATTATAAAAAAACTTATTAAGAATCGTAAGCATTTTTTATAGATAAATGTGCAAAAAACATTTAAGACTTCGGTTTAGAAGAAAATCACGAGAATGCAATAGTGTTTGCACTCCTTTTGAGATAGTTGGATAGCATACAAATTTAGAGTTAGTTGCTTTATCTTTCAAAAAATTGAACATTAATACGTTTCTCTCATGATTTTCTCTCTATTCCTTATCAAAATTTCATTAAGATCTAAGGGAACACAGAAATTACAACAACTTAATGATTTCCAAATCAAGAAATATTTTTAATTAGAATTAAGATTAAAGCATACCAAATTTGAGTAAATCTTTATATATTATTCGTGGACAAACTTGTGGAATCGTTAACCGTTTTTTTTTTTTTATAAAGGATATTTTAATTGAAAAACCAGCAAACCTCTAAAAATGCGTTATTTTTATACGATATTAAAAATTTGGATTATTTTCCAATTTTACACCATTTCACGCCATCACAGAAAATTTCCCTAAATTCATAAAGTTTACACAAATTTAGCTGAAATTAAAATAGTACGTATGTACAAAACTATTACTTTAACAAAATCCTTCGCCGCACGAATGAGTTTAAAGTTATTACGATTGTCGATACCAAAATTTGGCAAACTAATTTGATTTTATTGGGGATTTTTGAATTTTATTCATCGTCTTCTTAGACAGTATGCAATTAATACTATAATTAATATGCACATATTTTTCAATTGTTTGAGATAGGCGTGGTAGAGAAGATTAAGCATACTTTTCTAAAAATCATAATTACATTGTAAGTTTTTTATTGAATTAGACTGCGCAGTTTCTGGTAACACAACCTTCATCAGTAATCCTTTTTGACAATACTGTAATTATTTGTTATGGTTTTTATTGTTTGATTGCATCTATATGAAATGTTTATTTATTAAATGCAATCCTGACCGTGGCTTGAACCTGCTTTCTTTGCCACATGCACTTTGCACTACACTTTAGACAGAGGCTCTAACCATTTGATCTAAAGTCAGGTCGATTTTTGCTGTGGCTTAAAACCAGTTTCAATTACACGGGGTCGATTTACATTTTAATTGTAATTGCAGAAGATAGCTAAGACAAACACCACAACAATTCACAATTGTTAGAATTTGTATTTTGAAAAAAACCTATTTCATTTCGTATTTTTAATGCTGCGACTTGAAAAGAAGCAATACATTTCTAATGAAAATTCATTGAATTTTACAATTTTTTAGCAGTTTTTTTTTTGGACTTGCATAATAGTAAAAGTCCAGTAAAAATTTTTGCTGAAACTACTTACAATTAGTAGCATATGAAGTTGCAATAAAAACTTGCTAAAATTATAAACTTGTTTGCTAAGCATTACTGAAGTAAAAATAGCCCCAAAATATCTGTTAATCTGTTAAAGAGCATTTTTGCTCATCAATGCATTATGGGAATCATATTATTATTGTTACGGGTTTCAATTATAACATGATGTTCTTATTTTGCGTGTAAGTGAAAATTTATAAGAATGCGTATCTTTTTACGGCCAATGGTTGGTTTAAAATTGGAGTCAAAAATATCACAATTTCCATGCTTTTTCAAAAAAAAATGTAAGAATTTGTTATCAAATGAAATACAAATTGGTATAAACCTTACCATTGGAGTGCTAAAAATATTAAAAACTTTTAAGACCAAAGAGTTTGGGGCAACTTTAAAATCCATTTTTGCCTTAATATGCGATTGGCCGTTACGTTTTCTTATCAATTTTTTTTGTAATTTGTAGGAATCGCCCCAAAAACAAGTTTCAAATATTTATGTAGAAAATGTTATGTTTCGATATTTAAAACTATCTTATATTTTTCATACAAAATATATGTTGCCCACAATTTTTTAGCAAAAATTTCTGTTGATTGTAGCTAAATATATTGTTATTTTTATTCAACCAAATTTAAGGTAAATAAAGCAAATATTTGGTTGATATTACAGATTTTGTTTTCGTTTTTTTTAGTCTACAGATATTTAGTATTTAGTTTTCAATTAACTAAATTTCAACTCGAATATAACTAAAGTCAACAGTCTTCTTTTTGCTTATGAATATTTAGCAAAAAAATTTTCTAATGTTAGCAGTATTATCAGTAACGTAATGTTTAACTAATTTTTCTGCTTTCTTTTTACAGGTAAATTTTAACGAGTGTAAATACTAATCTATTTTATCTATATTTCGTTTAAATCAATGTCACAAGTCTAAAACGTTTTCGCACATACTTCTAATGAGACTTTTTTAAAGTATAATGGTCTCCTTAACCTAAATCTAAAGTCAAATACTTAAGTTCCATTAAATCGCCTTTCCGAGTGCTTTTTATAAATTTGATCGATTTTAGTGATGTTAATACATTTGTATCGCTTTTGACATATTTCAGCGATTATCCCAATTTTTCACGATGTCAAAGTGCTTATGTTCATCTATTACACCGTTCGACATGATTTCTAGGTCTGACTTCTAAATGTCCAATTTTGGTTTCGAACAAACCCGTAAAAACACTTTTTAAAAGCTGGCAATGGGTATTTTGGTATTTTTTGATGTCTACAATCAGAATTTCTGCATTAAAACAGAAACCTAAGAACAAAAATTTGTTTTGCCGACCGATGTTATAATTGTTTATATAATAATCGAATGATTAACCCATTTGTTACCTCTCATCAATTCCAGCAGAAAAGTACTTATTACAGTTCTTAAGAAAAGTATCAATTTTTTTTTTTGGTTTTTGTTTTTTTTTTTTTTTTTAATACTTTTTTCATTGTCCAAGTGAAAGCAAAGCGAAATGGGATAAAACAGCAACACTTATGAAATTTTCTTTTAAGCGTTTTGAACGGCTCAGAACATAAGAAAACTGTTACACATTCAGGCATTTTAAATTATATCGAATTTACAGCTTTGCGCTCAATTAAAGAAGTTAAAGAAGGATTTTTGGTAAAAAATAGATCTGATAGCTAGCAGAGCTCTATTTGTTGAAATATATGAAAAAAATATATTTTTCGACACTAAGTTCAATGGAAACACTAAGTACACAGTACATTCCAAAAAATATATTTATGTTTTATTTTGAATAGTTGAAAAATGGTCCGAAATATCCCAACTTCAAGGGGCCATAAAAAAAATTCTGCTTCTTTAAACAAAACTTTGTATAAAAGATGTACACCATATAACTATAATCCCTTAAAAATGTTGGACAGCTTGTCCCAGCGGATGTTCAAATATCACGTTCCAAAATATGAAAAATATTCGAAAATTTTAAAAAAGTAGTCGTACATAATTTTCCATATATTTTTAACGGCTTAAGCTACGAGAGTCATTGATATCTCATTTTAAAGCTGCTAAAATTATGGTTTTACTACAGCACACAAATTATTCACTTCTCTACGATAAAATGCATTGTTTTCCAAAACCGCTGTTCAGAAGACTGTATTTCAAACAACTGGCTTTTTAAAAATTTTTAAAAAAATATATGTTAAATATAAATTATTTCCCTATGCCGTGTTCTAATATGTATGTGCAGCTCTTACGGTATTCTCAGTTATGAATAAAATTGGAAAAATTTAACTGAAAACCGATAACTCAGAAACATGCAGGAATACCACATAGAGATTTGGTGACGGTATAGAAGCATAATTTATAATTAAAATATATTTTTTTCAAAATTTTAGAAAACCAGTTTTTTTAAATACAGCGTTTTGAATAACAGAATTATTTTTGTAAACCAGGAAAATCACGATTTAAGTACCTTTAAAATGAGGTATAAATGACTCTTGTAGCTTATACCGCTTAAAAGATAGTGGCAATTATGTGCAACCACTTTGCAAAATTTTTATTTTTAGGTTTTTAAATAAACTATTTTTTTATTATAAAGTTTTTTTTTTTAAACTATATTTAATATTTTTTTTATATTTTTATCGATAATTTTGAGTCCCGTAAGAACTCCACAAATTAATTAGGCAACGGCATACTGGAATAAATTATAATTAACATATATTTTTTTTTAAAAAATTTAAAAAACCCGTTTTTGAAATACAGCGGATTTTGAATAAAATGCATTTTACCGTTAAAAAATAATTTTTTTCGCTTATTTTATTTAAAGCTCGACAACAGTGGCTTCAAAATGAGGTATCAACAAATCATGTAGCTTTAAGCGTTAAGATATGGACGATTAAGTACGACTCTTTTGTAAAATTTTCGATTTTTTTTTTTCATATTTTAAAATGCGATATTCCACACCTTTTAGAGCTAACAACCCAAAACTTATACGATGATATACAGTAGTGGTCAAACATTTGGAACTGAGATCGTATTTGTTGTTTTCATTGATTTATTTTCTTCAACTCACACTTAGTTACTAAATTTATTTTTTTACATATTTTCATACATTGTTTTATATTAAACAAATAAAAATAAAAAATTAAATTAAAACAACAAAAAAATTAATAATAATAGATGTATTCAAAATGCAGGTGTTCAAAACATTTGCAACTCTCATTATTCTTACTCTTAACGAAACAATTTATACTAACAAATGCTAGGATATAACGGTAATCGCATTCCTTTTTAATATGAGCTTCAGGCCGTTACATTTATTATACAAATTATTATAATTATTGTTTTTTAATAGCTGCAATAAGATGTTGGAAGCAGAGAAACATCGTAAGAATATTTTTGTTAAAAATGACAGGAAATAATACAATTCTGATTTTAAATCTAAAGTTTTAAATGATTTTCAAAATGAACTTTCCCAAAAAGAAATTTCTATAAAGTATTCCGTTCCGAAATCAACGATTTGCCGCATTGTTAATAGTGGTAGCATCCACACAACTCATAAATGTGGAAGACCCCGTATTACAACTGTAAGAGAAGATAGGAAAATCAAGAATTTTTTTACGAAATATCCCAAAGCAGTTCCCAGAGAAGCTAAAACTGAACCATTTAAAGAAGAGCCCGAGAATATGGTCTTAGAAGTTATAGATGTACAAAAAAACCGTTTGTGTCGGAAAAAAAACCGAAAAGCTCGGCTTGACTTTGCACGCACCCATTTGAACTGGACTCAAAAGCAATGGAAAAATGTATTGTGGTCAGATGAGTCTAAATTCAACCTCCGGGCATCAGATGGAAGAGCCAATGTTCGAAGACCACGAGGCGAAAGTTTAATCCCTGATACACAACCGCTACAGTGAAGCACGGAGGTGGAAACATTATGGTGTGGGGGTATTTTTCAGAAAATGGGATTGGCCCAATTCACCGCATTACTAGCACAATGACGGCCACAATCTATAGAGATCTTTTGAGTTCAGTTATGCTTCCGTATGCTGAATGGGAAATGCCAATCTCATGGACCTTCCAGCACGACAACGACCCAAAACACACGGCGCACAGTGGTCACTTTCGCGAGATAGCGGTCAAAACTCTATAACTTTTGACCGGATTTGTATTTTTTTACGCAATTTGTTTTGTTCAATAGGAGGGACTTTAAGCTTCAATTTGCGTGTTCAAACGTAAAAATCGACTGATAGGAACGTAAGTAATGTGGAGTTAAAAATGCATTTTAATTTTTTGTTGAGTTTCCATGTAAAAGTTGAATATTTTGACATTTTAAATAGGTATTTTTTTTTATAATTTCTTATTTTCTTCAATCGTATTTTACAACCAATACTTATTTATTATTCCTAAACTTAATTTTGGTCAGAAAATGCCAACATTTGGCCCTGACATTTATTTAGTCTCAATATTCACAGGGGCCAAAGGTTGGTTTTTTTGGAAGAAAGCTAATTCTTGTGAGGATTAAACTGAAAAATAACACTGAAATTCCCAACAATATCTATACCATTTGGCAATAAAATCTTTTTTACCTTTTCCAAATGAATTGCTAGATACCACATAATTTGAGAGTTAACAGGTACTGGTAATAATATAACAGGGTACTTGGTTTTTACCAGATATTTCCATTGGTTTTAAATTTATTTGCAATTTTCAGGTATTTAAGTTCTCAAAAATATGATGTGCATTTGTACCGAATATCTTACCTTGGGTCAGAAAAATTGCTGTAGCTCAAAAGTGCAGTCCCGATGCATGGACATGTATATAGGAATGTAGGGGAGAGTTAGGACTACAAAATAGTAAATTTGTGTTTTGACTCAGCTTGACTCACAGGAGTTGTGCTCTATGAAGTAGGAAATTTCCGAGAAAATTTGACCTTTTTTAAAAAAAATATTTAAATTGTTCTGAAAACAGTAGAGCTTTTTACCAGTAATAGGAAATAAGTTAAGTTACAACACAAAATTTATTTCGTCCAAAAATCTTGAAAAACAAAATAGTTATGATCATTTAAACTTTAAAAATTAACTAAAAATATCATAAATTTACTAAATTCTGAAAAAGCCCATTTTGGACCACCCTGTTCTCAGTGAAATAGTTGAAATAGAGTTCTAATTTTTTGGCTCCCGAGGTTTACTACTATCTACTTTCATATGAGTCTAATAACTTTAAAATCGGAGAACAAAAACCAAAAGGAGTTTTGGCCGCTATCTCAAAATATTGACCACAGTGCGGCGGGGGTTGTAAAAGTTTGGCTGCAGGACAATGAAATTAATATCATGTCGTGGCCGGCTCAATCTCCCGATCTCAACCCGATTGAGAACATGTGGATGATTGTAAAACGTAATATCGGCAATAAAGTATTCCGAAATGGTGATGAACTTTTCGTCGAGTTGGAGAAGCAGTGGAATGAAATTTCTGGCGATTATATTAAAAAGCTCATTGCCTCAATGCCTAAGAGGTGTTCAGAAATTATAACAAAATAATGGCTACGCTACAAAATACTGAGCGTTAAAACCATTGTTTGTATTTCCTGTTAATTACTTTAAGAGTTGCAAATGTTTTGAACTCTGCACTATCGACTTATTTTGTTAAAATTACTTTTTTTTTTTTTGAGAAGTTATGAATAGTTTTTTTGTATTTGTAAAATAATATGCTATAACTGAATTTAATAAAAAAAAAAACAAAAACTATACCACAAATCTTTTGATCAAAAAAATTATAATTACCTAAACCATGATTTCAGTTGCAAATGTTTTGAACACCACTGTATTTATAAGGCACTTACCCTTTACATACCAAATTTGGTTTAATTTCAAGGGGGTAGAGGTCGAAAATTGGATATTTTTTTTGATGGTTTATATGGAATGAGTAATTTTGTTTATTTTTAATTAAAACTTAATTTTAATTTTCAAAATTTATATGAAAATATGCAATATATCCAACAACATATTACAAAATATACCATATAATTATGCAAAAATATGCATTTATAACCAAAATATGCAAAAATAAAAGCTACAACAAATCGATGCAATTTTGTTGAAAATTCTTTGATTCGAAAGAGTATATCGTCAAAATCGAGTTTAAGCTATTGACTACAAACATGCATTTGCATGAAATTCATTGACCTACTTATAGACACCGAAAGAAATGCATGCATTATAGATACGAAAATCAGCGTACATTGTATGAAATATTTTGTTGTTTTGCCGCACAAAAGGCGAAAATAATTTTTTTTTTACGAAATATTTTTTATATTTGTATAATATATATCAAAATGAAACAATCATAAACATCTATTAAATAAGGAAAGGGATCAGAACAAAATGTATAAACATTTTTTATTAAATGTAGTAATTCTGTTCAATAAAAATAATAATTTTAGCCAAATCTTAAAATGTTGCATATGTTTATTGAAATTAAATCAAAAAGAGGCTTTACACTTTGCGTTTCGCAGAATCAAACACACTTTCACAAATGTTTCGAAAGAAGTGAATACGAATTATTTCGTGAAATTTTAAGAGGCTGCTATAAATTTATTTTCGTAAAATTAAAGAAAACTTCTTGTATTTTCCAAAAAAAAAAAATAGCTACACTCATAATATTTTTTTTTTTTTTTTTTTTTTATTAATTAATAATCATATAATTACAAATTATACACTATTACCCTAACCGAGCACTAGCTACTATGACCTTCGTGCGCGTTGTAGCGAAAACAGACCAGTGCCTCTGGTGGGAATCGAACCCACGACCCCCGCACTGATAAGTCAGCACGCTACCAACTAGCCTACCGGGGCGCACACACTCATAATAATCTATGCTAAAAATACGAAAAAAATGACAAAACAACGAAATTTTTTGTAATATAAACAAAAATCTAAAAGTAGAATATTTGTGTTTGTTGGTGTTGTCAGTTCTGAGTATAATATAAAATTACAGAAAAGCTAATAGGAAAGAAAACTGCAATTTAGCTACATTACATTCGAGGCCATACTTGGGTGTGATCGCTAAACGGTCATAACTTAGTATTGTTACGTTTGTAATGTAAGAAGAGCGCAGGTTTGATTCTTACAGCCGCAGGTTGTTGAAAAATTTATCATATAGAGACAATGTGACAATTATAAATACACAAATAATAATACAATTTAAATGGAAAATCACTGATGACGCCTGTCCATAAAAAGAGTCAGAAACTAGTCTGATTTAAAAATAATAGTGTTTATAATTTTTAGAGAAAAACGTTTATTCTTCTTCTTAACCTCAACATTTCTGGATTAAAATTTGTCAAATGCATATTATTAAAAATTAATTGCGACTGTTTATATGATGTGAAAATAACACTGTACTAAAATTTTCGTATATTTTACGAAAGTTTTTGTTATTTTGACATATACTTTGTATTTTTTACGCATGGATTATCAGTGTACGAAAGTTTTTCATTATCAGTGTACGAAAGTTTTTTTCGTAAAAAGTTGCATGGATTTTTTTAGGTGTAAATTAGATCGACTCACCTTGAATGGCAAATAAAAAAATGTTTTTCGTCCACCCCTCAAATGTATCTTCTATTGTTTTATGCTGATTCCCAAAATATTCGTGCTGTCATTAAGAGGCCATGAGTTGGACCGTTTTTTAAAAAATGTATTTTTAGTTTTTATAAGGATTTTGTAGTTTATCTAAAGACAAAGTGTACAAGATGAATGTCTTGTGAAAGGTTTTTTTTTAAGGCGCGTCCATTGGTATATAAAACATGCCAAATATGTCCAGACATATAATTTTTTTCAGTGATATTCTGTGAAATTTTTTTTTTTTTTTTTAGATTTTTTCCTTTGGCCTAATTTGGTCAATTGTCTTTAATTAAAATAAAAAACAATTTATTTCATTTTTCACTCGACGTATCTTTGGCTTATTTCCAATTTCTTCAGGAGTTTTTTATTGCTAACTTCTGTCAAAAACAAAATATAAAATGTTTTTTAAATAAATATTTTTAAATATGTGGAATACAAAATGTTATGTTTAATAAAGATATTTTAAAACCAATATCACAGTTTAAACTTACGATTTATTTAACATTGTCAGAAAATACTATTAAATTAAAATTAAAAACGGGACTTGACGACACAAAATTAATAATTATTAAAAAATATTTACGACACAACAATTATATCATAGTATAAACTATCTTATTGGAATCACAGAGCTTTACTAAACTAAACTTTGGTAAACTAAATTATAGCAACTTGAGTACTGTAATTTCGTGTTATCCTTGTCCTCTTTTGTATTCATAGCTATTTTTATTCGTAGTTGTATTCGGAGACTCTCTAACGTATATGTTTTATTATAATTATTCTCTTTGTCTAATATTTTTACTTTTTCAAAATTGATTTTATGATTGCATTCTTTCACATGCTGTGATAATGCTGTACTTTCCCTCCCCTTTCTTTTTTTTAATTTTTTTGTACGCAGATTTTTGTGATATAAATGTCAAATTGACATATTTTAATCTTATTTGATTTTAGTACATCATATTACATATCTGTACAAAATTTTAAACCAATATAATCAGAAATAAGCAAGTTATAACCTAAATTCAAAATGACGTATCATCAAGTACAAAATTTTCTCAAACAAAATAACGTATCATCACTCACGTAAAAAAAAAAACAGAATATTGAAAAGTTCAAATTTTGAATTCTTTTTTGAACTCAGCTACTCGAACCATTGATTTTTTATTGTTTATATTTTATTCAATATTATCTCAGTTTTCGCCAAATTTGTGATCAAACTTAACGTTATTAAAGGAGTATTAATAAAACAAAAAGGTGTTGTAATAAAATGTGTTCTTTAATCGAAAATAGTTATAACGAAAACATGGAAAGTTCTAAAAAAAATTAACAAAAGAGAAGAAATAAAAAAAACAGAATGAATGGTAAAAGATATGAAAAGGCTTATCAAAAGGAAACATTTGCGGAAGAAAACCAAGTGTAATGAAAGCTGGTGCACGTCAAAGTACTTCAGCACAAGTTCAACACGGCATTGTTCTCGTTTTTTCCGAAAATTTTCGAAGGAAATATTTGAACGTTTTTGGCAAATGTCATGGGACCAAAAGAAACTTTATGTAACCAGCAGTATAGAAGTTTCCGCTAAAAAGCGGATTATTGTAGAAAATTCCAGACGTTTAAATTCAAAGCATATTTTTTGAATCTTAAAATAGTGCGCCATCAAGTGTGTAGTTAAATGTGTTTGTCAACCCCTCAGCATTTCGGAAACTATGGTAAGAAGTTGGTAGAGTTCCACTGAAATACATACATAGCACTCAATTGGGTCCGGAAAATAAACAAATCTTGTAAGCTGAAAATCAAAAAAAAAATACAAAAATGGGGGAAAAGATTACCAGACCAGATTAAATTATTTTAATAAATGGTTGGAAGACGTCCCGAAACTAGAATCCCATTAACGACTTCAGTATACAAAATAAATTGTATTTTCAATCAGATTTTGTTTCAATATCTCAAGAATTTTCAATTTAATATAGTTTTTTGCTCTTCATGTAAACTTATTTTGCGACGTTATTTTGTAAAAAAAAAAATATATAACAAAAAATAAAAACTATATAAATCAACCATTGGTCTCGTCAAAGGGTTATAACAATTTAATAAATTTCAAACTATAGTTATTTTAAATTAAAGCAATGAAAATTTTACTACTTATCAAACTTATTTCACATTTTAAACGTTTGTTTCACGTTATATTAAAACATTATCATTGGCTGATACGTTATTTTGTTTCAGAAACAACAAATCAAAATAACGTAAGACACATAACTTGAAAAATTCTTTCAAAAGGCATTTTTTTAAATTTTAATATGGATCTGTTTTCGTATTTTAAGGCAAAGTTAGAAATACATTTTTTTATATCTCAGATATTTTGAATTTTATCATGTTTTTTGCTTCTCCTGTAAACTTGTAAAAGTGCAACCAGAGAAAAGTTTTGCTGTTTGCCAACTGAAATTCGTTTCCTACGAATTGTTCAGTTTTGGTTAAAACTGAATACTAATGTTCAGTTTGGTAAAACTGAATACTAATGTTCAGTTTGGTAAAACTGAACATTAGTATTCACAACAAAGTTCGGTTAATTCAACTAAATTTTAGTTGTTAGACCCATAATATTTAGAAATCTAATATAAATATCGTTGTACTAACTGTATTTAAAAGTTGTTACCATTAATATACACTTTTCAATTCGGTTGGCACTATATTTCTCTGTGTGTGATGTTACGTTATTTTGCATTTAGGTGAGTAATGCGAGAAAAAAGTGATGCCGCAAAAAAAAACGTGTACTGGTTTTTTTCACATCAACTAGAAACCGAATACATTTGCAGATTCGATAACTTAAAAGATTTTCTCAAAATTTATACCAGAGCACCAAGGAATATGTACTAAGTTTGCAAAAATTCTAATCTAATCTCAGCACAGAGAGCCTAAAAAAATCAATATTTTCGAAATATCCCTAAAAAAAGGATATGTCTGGACATGCATTGACATGTTTATATACCGTTTAAGCACCTTAAAACACCTTTCATAAGATACTAATATTGTATACAGCTATTAAGTACAAAATTCTCTAAAAAACACCCTTTTTTGAAAACAGTTCAGCTCACGGGATCTCAATGCTAGACACGAAATATTGTGGGGATCAGCATAAAATAAACCAAAGTACATTTTGTGGGGAGGACAAAAGAAACTTTTTCGTGAGTCGGTCTAATAAACATATAAATACTAACGGCTTGTTTTTACAAGACGTGTATACTACCACACGAACGTGTGGCACTTGAACGAATACGTAATGAAATGAGTTCATATATTTTATTCGTCTGACTTACGTTTGATTACGTAAAGCTTTATGTTTGTCAAACAGTAAGCTAGCCAACATAATCTTTTTCGCATTCTGTTTACTTTTTTCATATACAA